>CM044964.1:6695514-6859127 GCA_024516035.1 Bactericera cockerelli
CTTGATTGGCCATGTTTCAGCTCCATACATCATTGCTGGTCTCACTACTGTTTTATATATGAATCCTTTGTTCCTTACGCTGATTCTCTTGTCACATAACACTCCTGACATTTTTCTCCAGTTCATCCATCCTGCATTTATCCTGCTCGTAATTTCTTCGTCCAATTCTCCATCCATGCATACAATTGATCCTAGGTACTTGAACTTCTTCACTTTTTCCAGACATACTCCTCCAAGTTTCACTCTTACTTCTTCTACAATGTCATCTGCATCTTCTTCATTACTTTCTTGCTCTTGTATCTTGTCTGTGAGATGTAGGTGTACAGTTTTATTTACGTTTATTTTCAGTCCTCTTTCTTCTAGTTTTGTTTGCCATACATTTACTTTGTTCTCAATACTTTCTCTATCCGGATCACACAACACAATATCGTCTGCAAACATCATGGACCAGGGTGCTTCCTCTCGAGTGTCTTCTGTTATGCAGTCAATCACCAAGTCAAATAGGTAAGGGCTCAGCACAGATCCTTGATGTAGGCCGACGTTCACATTCATACTGCCACTCATTCCCACTGAACTTCTCACTCTGGTTCTCGCTCCTTTATACATATCTTGGATTAATCTCACATATTTCTCTGGTACATTCTTCTTTCTCAAGCATCTCCATACTTCTTGTCTTGGTATCCTATCGTACGCTTTTTCTAGGTCTATAAAGGTTAGGTGTAGGTCTTTCTTCTTCTCTCTGTACTTTTCCATCAACTGACGTAACGCAAAAACAGCATCCATCGTACATCTCCCTGGCATGAAACCAAACTGTTCTTCTCCAATGTTTGTTTCTTTCCTTATCCTTGTGTCAACTATCCTTTCCCATATCTTCATCGTGTGTGATATCAGTTTTATTCCTCTATAGTTCTTGCAATCTTGAATATCTCCTTTTTCCTTATAAATCGGTACAATTACACTATCTCTCCATTCATTTGGCATGCATTCTTCTTTCGACACTTGATTCATCAGATCACACAGCATATCAATACCACACTCTCCAAGACTCTTCCACGCTTCCACTGCTATCTCATCAGGTC
This sequence comes from Bactericera cockerelli, assembly GCA_024516035.1. Taxonomy (NCBI): domain Eukaryota; kingdom Metazoa; phylum Arthropoda; class Insecta; order Hemiptera; family Triozidae; genus Bactericera; species Bactericera cockerelli. The sequence goes on from CM044964.1 coordinate 6,696,594, forward strand.
CTGTAGCTTTTCCATTTTTCATTTTCTTCAGAGCTTGTATTACTTCAGTCCTTGAAATATCTTCAGTCATTCCATGGTTTGCTATTCCATCCTCAAATATTGATCGATGATTTTCTTCATTCAATAGTTTTTCAAAGTATTCTTTCCATCTTTGTTTTATGTCATCTTCTTTTCTCATTACAATTCCTTGTTCGCTCTTAATTTGTTTGATGTGTGTGAAGTCTTTCGATGCTCTATCTTTCTCTTTGGCTATTCTGAATAGTTTTCTTTTCCCCTCTAAAGTGTTTGGAATTTCTGCAGCTTCGCTGATTTTGTTTGCTTTTGCTCTTGCCACCATCCTTTTTGCCTCTTTCTTTGCTTTGTTGTATGCATCTTTGTCTTCCTGTGTTTGTGATCTTTCATACTTTTTCCATGCATCTTTCTTCTGTTTAATCACCTTCTGTACTTCTTCATTCCACCACCAACTTTCCTTGTCGTTTGGGGGGCCTCTGCCAGATGTTTTCCTTAATACGCATTCAGCTACTTCCCTTATCACTCTGCTGTTTTCATTCCACCACTGTTGTACTCCTTCTATTGGTCTTGCTCTCTCCATCACTGCTCTTTTGAATGTTTCACTGGTCTCGGGGTTTTTCAGCAACCACCATTTCACCTTAGGTGTGCACACTTTGGCTTTCTTTTTCTTTCCCACAATGTTTATCCCACAATCCATGATCACTACCTTGTGTTGACTTGATACACTCTCTCTATTAATAACGTTGCAGTTCTTAACTTCTTTGATGATATTTCTTCTATACATGATGAAATCAATCTGGCTAGTGTTACCACCACTTCTGTATGTTATAAGTTGACTTTCAGGTTTCTTGAAGTAAGTATTACAGAGGGCCATATCACTAGCCAAAGCAAAGTCAACAATTCTTCTTCCTTCTTCATTTTCTTCTCCAAATGTCCATCCTCCATTTACTCTTCCTCTGATTTCGTTTTCTTTTCTTCCAACATGACCATTTAGATCTCCTCCAATAATCACTCTTTCTTCTTTTGGTATGTTCTCTATTTCTTCCTTCAGTTCATTCCAAAAAGTGTCTTTTTCTTCATCCTCACATCCTACTTGTGGGGCATATACTGACACTATGTTTAAAATTTCCTCACTGTCCAACTTGATACTCATTATTCTATCGTTTCTTCTAATGACACTTACAACGGTTGTTTTGAGATCATTGTTGAGAATGATACCCACTCCGTTTCTTCCCGCTTCATTCGCTCCACTATAGAACAGCTTGTATCCTTCTCCTAGTTCTCTAGCCTTATTTCCTTTCCATCGGGTTTCCTGCACACATAATATTTGAATCTTTCTTCTCTGCATCATGTCCACTATTTCTCTTCCTTTTCCTGTCATTGTTCCAACATTCAGGGTACCTATTCTCGATTGAACTAGCTTCTTTAGCCGGAACCGCTCTTGATCCGGTAGCCCTCGCAAATTTTTCACTGAGGTCAGGCGGGGCCTCCGCGCGTCGCATACTGCAGGGGACGCCCTAGCATTTGATGACTCGCCAGGTTGTGTTACATCCGAGGCTTGGCGAGACTGGCTTTCTGTCATGTTTATTTGGGTTTTTTTTTGGTTTTGGCAAATCTCTCCTTCTCTTTCATCCCCTACTTTTTACGGACCGGATGCCCTTCCTGACGTCTCAACCCCTCTGGGGCGCCACTGTGTCATTTTATTGTCTGGGCTTGACATGGGCTACCGAATCATTTATAGTCTTGCCTGGACTTGGGCCAGTGAAGTATGTTATTGTCTTGGCTTGACATGGCTGGTGATGTCTCAGTTTAACGTCCCCCAGCGAGACAATGCAACCAGGTTGTATAATAATAATAAATACTGCCGAGGTGAGACTAAAAAGTCCCTTAATTTCAGCAGTCTAAACATCTAAACAAGGTGTTATTTATTTTCGAATTTAAACAGACATTTTGTACAAACATTTAATATTCTTAAATGAGTTCTCAAAAGGTTTTTAGAGTTCTAAGAACTTATTCACATGAGAGAACAGAGAAGTACTAAAATAAAATTTATACATCGTTTTTCAAAAGTTATCAAATTTGTGTTAATCACTTTCGTGATATCACATCTACTCAAGCTATCTTTACTAAATCCACGCTGAACTTGGGACTTGAACCACCGACCTCTAGGTTACGAGTCCGCCTCCTTTACGATCCAAATGTTTAGGTCGGGGCATAACAAACTAATTTATGCAGTGAAAAGTCATATTTGTGTAAATCACTTTCGTTAAGCACTCGCGTTACTATATCTTCGTTGAAACCGGGACTTGAACCACCGACCTCCAGGTTAAAAGTTAAAAGCCAGACTGCGGGTCTAGTCCCTCTTTATAGTCCCCCAGCCAGTCTTAGGTGGGTTAGGTGGTAGAAAATTCTTTGAGCATTAACCTCGCCTGGTGGTTACCTTCCACTAGAGTATTATTATTATAACAAGAGGACTGCATCCCCTTAATGTGGGGTAGTCGCATTAAATATATGTTACCTATTATGTACAATTATTATTATTAATGCAAATAAATTACAATATAGTAATTTACAAAATATAACAAAAATTTAGCCTACAGAAAAATGAATGAAAACTTTTTTATTTTTATAATGTAGGTATCTATGTATATTATGTTATCTCCCCCCTGATGGGCGAGAAGTGACACAATACTTCCCATTCAGATGCTGGGTCAACACGAGCGCGCCGAAAATTATCCCTCACAAACAATTGTAAACAAATTAAGAATACAAATTTTTGTCGGCACGGGGGATCGAACCCGGAACCTTCCCCATAGCAGGCGAGTATGCTTTGGCTCTCTTCTTTATATTATTTCTAGTTGATAATTTTTTTTTTTATATATATATTGTAATTTTGACAATTACCTGTCATTTTGTTTAATTTTTGTTTCAATTTATTTCTTTGTAATTCTTTGTACTGCTTTGATTTTGTAAAATAGGAATTTCCGCCGTTGATTTAGTAAAAAAAAAAAATATTTAACTTTTCGGGCATCCTATTCTTCAGTATAAGGTACATTCCACGCACAGATCCAACTCAAGGTACCAGCAACCAGTTTCTTCGATTCTTTCGACAAGAAGTTGTTTTTTTTTTTTCAGCCAAGTCACTTTTGATTCAGTTTGGTGCTTGTGGTTTGAACTTTGGGTTCAAACGAACCAGGTATCGCTGTGCGCGCGTCAGTTTGATCGCGTTTTATTTTATTTTTTAGTAAATATTTTTTTTTTTTCGAGACGTTTCGACGGTGTTTGAGGAATTTTTTTTTGGTGAGTTTTCGTCCGCGGACATAATATTTTCGTGATCGATTCTATGCCAATGATTTGCAGAGGACCAAGAACGAAAAAGGATTAATTCGGTGCCCGTTTAGGTGTTTGTGTTTACCCTACAGATTTGGATTTTCGACTTTTCAGTTTTTTTTGAAATCGTGAACTTGATTTTTGTTTTGTAATTTGTAGTTATATAAACAATGATTTAATGAAACATTTGAGCTTGAACATAGGTTGTTCGTAATATTTGATTTGTTACCAATCAATAATAATATTTAAGTCCATCTATTGTTTTTTGTTTTACGCCTCCAATAAGATGGCAAACAATTAATCAATAACGAATGTTATAAGATAATCGGCGAGCTCTTTTTGTCATTTTAAAATTGTAAACTAGGTACTATTTAATAATAATACAAACGAAAACATGCATTCCTTCAAAGAAAAGAAAAACTAGAAATAAAATTTAAAAATACTCTTTAAATTTTCTCACTTAATATGACAACAATTTTTATACCATGTAGATATTACTCTAAAAATATATACAGTGTAATTACCGTTTGAAAAATACATAATTATAATCAACCTAGAAAGCTAAAAGTATAATTTTAATATATTCAAGATACATTTCTCTATAAAAGTGTTTTGTCATACAATAAATAATATTAATAAATACAAGTGAAATTTTGGTACCTACCTAGGGTTAATATAAAAAAAGATATCACATTTGAGTCACAACTGTTCCAAGTTCGGTGACAAGATCAGACATAGTTCCCCTATGATTTGAACTGTCGCTTCCAGCCATCATGAACCGCTACTACGAAGCTTACCCGCGCCGAAGTGGTCTCCTAACCCTGCCTCCCCCTCCTCTGGACACCCCGTCCAAACCCTCATCCACCATCTTGATGCCCTCCACCACCGCTTCCGTCACAAATGGCGTCACAGGGGAACCCTCCGCCACCTGGAACAGCTACAACAGCGAGCCCATCCAGAGGAACAACCTCCTCGAACGCATCAAACCGGAACGCGAACGGACACGACTCACGAAGAACATCTCCAAACTCCAATGGAAGCAGCAACTCCAGCAGCAAAGTCTGCAGCAACAGTACAGCAACTTCGAGCTCAACAACATGTTTGGTTCGATGACCATTAACGACGTCTCGCCGAGGTTTGCCCTCAAAAGAATCCTCCTCCTCTACGAGAACCTCCAGTACAGAGAGGTTGCCAACTTCATCAACCGGCTTTCTCACAACACGTTCAAAATCATCATCAACCAACTGCCCATCGATTTGTTCATCGAGCAAATCCCGAACAGTTTGAACATCTTGGAAGCGCTTTTCGGGAAGATCTTTCTCTCGAGTCATTTCAACGGCATCAAGCTTCTCAAGCCGGAGAGCGTGCTGTTCCAGATCGTCCGCATCTTTGTCAACACGAGCAACAACGTCAACATCGAGACGTACCTCGGCAGCATCCGCAAGCTCATCAAGGTCATTGTCCTGTCCGAGCCCAAGCTGAGGAAGACGCTGCAGCTGAGGAAGAGGATTCTGGACAAGTCGGTGGAGGGTCTGGGCCAGCATGGTCTTGTGGGTGAGTACTTGATTAGTTCATTTGTACATCTAATACAACTTCTCACTTTTCTGTTTATACTGATTAAAATAGAGAGGTTAGTTGATGGCATGGATAGTCAGAACTATTACCTGCTGATGAGAGCAAATAAGCTCGAAACAGCTGTCCAGGTATGTTCTGATATTCATGTACATCTAATACAACTTCTCACTTTTCTGTTTATACTGATTATACTGATTTGGTAGCGGTTTTAAAATTTCAATTAATTATGTCCTATTAAGGTCGTCGATTCACACACATCCGTGACGTGACAGTGCCGTGACCGGTCCGTGATTCTACCGGCCGTGAACCCAAAGTGATTTATATTCACACTGGTCAGTGCTCCAACTGCGCAGTAGCACTGATAACACTTGTAAAATCAAAATTTTCACGGCCGTGAAAATCGAAAAATATCGTCCGTAAGTAATGTGCCGGATCACGGTACGAGCACTGTTGCACTGTCACTGTCACTTACCGGGTGAGTGGGAATAGGGCCCTTCAAATTCCTAGAAGAATCTGATTTCCCTCGCCGGAAGGATCACGGACCGGTCACGGCACTATCACGTCACGGATGTGTGTGAATCGACCATTATTCGGTGAATGACCGGACTTATTTCCAATCCTAACCAGAGTAACCAACCTGGATGTCAAGCCAATATGTTCAAACAGGCTTGATGGGTATATTTTGCAAGAAAAACAAAAGTCCTCACAAACAGGATGGTTCGTCCCACAAAAAATTACTGTGGGTCAACATCAGATAAAAATGGCTGCGTTTCGATATCTCCGAAATTCTAAATTGAAAAAGAAAGAATAACAAAAAGAGACATTCGAATAAGAAACAAGCGTCTACAGAAGCTCCTGTTTCATAGCTATGAAATTAAAAAGGTTGTCAAACACTCATCTTTAAAAAAATAGAATATATACAGAAAAAAATTCTCACCAACCGTAAGGACGACTTAACTTGAAAGCCTCTACAACATCATAACTTTAAGAACAAAAACATAACAATATCAAGTTTCTTAAAGATAGAAAGTACATCAGTATAAACAGAAAAGTGAGACGTTGTTGTATAATGTATATAAATATCAGAACATACCTGGACAGCTGTTTCGAGCTTATTTGCTCTCATCAGCAGGTAAAAGTTCTGAATATTCATCCCATCAACTGGCCTCTCTATTTTAATAAGTACTCGTATAAACAGAAAACTGAGATTTTGTACTAGATGTAAAATAAATAATTTAGAAAATGCCTCCAGTTAGATAGGTCAGGCATTACTAATTTTAATTTCAAATCAGTCTCATACAGGTGATTCTAGACATCTCGTTTGGAGAAATAGTGGGTACCGATCTAAATTCAATTTAGGTAATGCAGATCTAATTAGATCGATGGAAATCAATCAACGTCTAAATCACAATACATGCTAATGGATTGATTCGATACCGAGCAATGGATGCGTCTATTGGAAATTGATTGGATGAGATACCTCCAATTAATAACAATCATTAACTATTCGTGGTTGGTTCGCCATATTTTAATAATGTCGTTTAGGTATGTTGCGATTCCAAACATAGTAGAAATTCAGTGGTCAGCGATCGATAAGCCTAAAATGAATGAAAGAAAGCAAATTTATTTATTTTATTTATTTTCAAAAAACATTACAGTGAATACATAAAATATATCCTATAATGAAAATACATCGAGCAGCATTAGCCTAGCCATTATTGTATTTTTTAAAGGTTATTTATATGAATGCTAGATTAATTTTAATAATTTAGAAAATTGAAAAAATTTCAATGTATTAGAAAGCAAATTTGACAGGCTCTCTGCTCTCTTTGTTTGAATTTAAAAGACGTCATATCAGAAGCAGTATACTAAAGAAAAGCACAAACTGTACTAAATCAACTACATAATTATAGTATATATACAAAGGTTGGGTGGAAGAGATTGCCATAAACAATAACCCCGCCTTTAGATAGGACATAGGTACATATTTTGTTTTTTTTTTCCTGTTTATATTAATTTTGACAATTTTGTATTTTAATTTTTACCATTATTTGTTTGTGTATAATTGTATTCTTCTAATAATTTTTGTTGTTGTTGCCAAGTATGTACAATTGTACATTATCAACTACATAGAACATCTCAGCTGATCAATTTTCTTTTCCTTAATTGAATCTGGAACCATATGGTCTAATAATTGATTGAGCCTTGTTCCTTATGTACATCAAAGTGTATATTTCCGTCTCTAGTTAATGAGTTCTATCAGTTAATATCTTAGGCAATGTGTTCTATCAGTTAATATCTTAGACAATGTGTTCTATCAGTAATAAATTATGCTATGCTTTCTACTGTTGAAATAATAGACTGGGAAACGCACGTGGAAAATCGATTAGTCCAAATTGGTTGGTACAAGAAAATAAATGTGTTTTTGAGCGGATCCCATAATAAATTTAATTTCTTTATTTTCTTTCTCTTTCCGAACCAAGTTGAAGTTGGCATCTTTTATCAAGCATCTATTCTCTTTCTCTCTTTCTCTATCTCCCTCTCTTTATCTTCCTCTCTCTCTCTCTCTTCTTTTATTTCTCTCTTTCTCTCTACTTCTCTCTCTTTCTTTCTTTATTTCTCTCTACCTCTCTCTATCTCTATCTAACTCTATCTCTCTTTCTATCTTCCTCTCTCTCTTTTTTTCCCAACCAAGTTGAAGCTGGCATCTTTTTCGTGAGTTATATCAAGCATCTACTCTCTCTCTCTTCCTCTCTCTCTCTCTTTCTGTCTTTCTCTCTTTCTTTCTTTCTCTCTTTCTGTCTTCCTCTCTTTCTCTCTCTCTTCCTCTCTTTCTTTCTATTTTGAGCGCGCGATTAGCTCAGTGGTTAAGCACTCGCTTGCCATGCGGAAGGTCCCGCGTTCGATCCCCCGTGCCGACAAAAATTTGTATTCTTAATTTGGTTACAATTGTTTGTAAGGGATACCTTCCGGTGCGCTCGTGTTGACCCAGCACCTAATTGGGAAGTATTGTGTCACTTCTCGCCCATCGGAGGGGAGACATACTACGGGATGGGCAGGCTACAACACAGACCACAAGCGTCTACAGTAGCTCCTGTTTCATGGCTACGAAATAAAAACGGCTGTGAAACACTCATCTTTAAAAAAAAAAAAAAAAAAAAAAAAAATTCCTCTCTCTCTCTCTTTTTACCTTTCTCTCTTTCTATCTCTCTCTCCCTCTCTTTCTTCGAACTTCTTGGTTACTTTGATAAACATTTATTAACATAGTTACATTATTTTACTTGGTACTGGCTCTACCCCAGGGTCCAGGGTATAGGCCTCCGTTGTGTTGGCGCACTGGGACTGTGCTATACCAAACATACCTTCTCTGGTACCAGGCATACACTGATGTACCACTAGGCCCTGGACATAATTGGGACAAGCCAGGTATTTCGGTACACCTCCAAGGCATATTGACCGGTGGACGGGTACCTTGAATTGATCGCGCTGAATACCAGTAATACCAGTGGCCGGATCCCACCAAATGGTTTGGCCGTCTCCCGGACCATACAATGGCCAGTCCGGTGAATGGATAACAATGCCTCACTATAAAGGAGCAGTAATAATAATGTTTCAAATATTCAGGGTCTATCGGAAGTCATTCGAGAAAATTGAAAGATCCAATAAGTTCCAATAACTTTTGAACACTATTACTGGTTGCGGGGCACCTTCTATTAAAAAAAAGATTAATTTATTTAATTATTTTAAACGTTTTAAAATTATTGGGCGATAATTTGATCTGTGCCACTGGCACTAAAAGCGCCGAAGAACTCTTGCTGCAGAGGATTCAACGCGGCAATGCAGCCTGCATGTTTGGAACTTTTAAACATTATTACTGTATTTTTCCAAGTCCTAGCTCGTAATGAAATACTTCTAGAATAATTAATGCCAGAGATTTCTAGAATAATTACCAGTATTAATAATACGTCTCGGGCTTACTGCTGAAATAATGGGATTTAATAGTCTTCATCGGGCAGTATAAAAAAGGAGATATTATCATTATCTTTTAGTAAAAAGTCAAATATTTCTAGTATCAAGCAAAACGCTGCCAAGATAAACAAAACGAGCGTGCTATACTTACGCTAAACCTAGTTTGTATGTATTTTCTTTTATACTTTTGATCTTCTTAAATAAAACTTTTTAATATTTTTTCTTCATATTCGTGTTTTCCTCGTCGAATAGAAGATGACTATCTTCTCACTTTTCTGTTTATACTGATACTGTAGACGTTTCTCGTGTGTGTTGTCAAAGGACATTGGTTGCACCCTGTAAGAAGCAATAATAGGTATTATATGCCTGGTCCAGGAGATGTTGTTACCTTGCAGATGTGGCCAGGTTATTGACTCGGAGGAACTGTCTTTCACCTAACAGTCTTCGGAAAAAGCAGTGGTGAACCTAAAAAGAGGTCCCGGAAAACTACAGTGACTACTGAAAAACCAGTGGCGAACCTAGAAAAAGGTCCTGAAAACTATAGTGACTGCTGAAAAATCAGTGGCGAACCTAGGAAAAGGTCCTGGAAAACTACGGTGACTACTGAAAAACCAGAGGCGAACCTAGAAAAAGGTCCTGGAAACTACGGTGACTACTGGAAAACCAGTGGCGAACCTAGGAAGAAGTCCTGAGAACTACAGTGACTCCTGAAAAACCAGTGGCGAACCTAGGAAAAGGTCCTGGAAACCTACAGGTTACAAGTCCGCCACCTTATCGATCAAGCTAGTGAGGTCGTTTATTATTTTGACACAGTTGGAGTTAAAAAAAATGCACCAAACATTTTTGTTCATTTCAATTAAGAACAGTTACATTTGAATAATATGAATACCTCTCAGAACAGCGAAAGTATATTTCATTTACAAGACAATTCATACTAAATTCACAGGTGATAGACTTGATCCATACCACTTGCATGAGGCAATGTACCTAACATGCAGGTAGCATTTTTTTTAAAGATGAGAGTTTCACAGCCGTTTTTCTTTCGTAGCCATGAAAGAGAAGCTACTGTAGACGCTTGTACTCTGCGTTGTAGCCTGCCCATCCCTTAGTATGCCTCCCCTGTGGTGGGCTAGAAGTGACACAATCACGAGCGTACCGGAAGGTATCCCTTACAAACAATTGTAACCAAATTAAGAATACAAATTTTTGTCGGCACGGGGAATCGAACCCGGTACCTTCCGCATGGCGAGAGAGTACTTAATTACTGAGCTCATCGCGCGCTCAAATTACCTCGATGGATCGCAAAGAAATCCTCTGACAGAGGAAAGCCTTGGCGGCCGTTATGCCAGTGAGTTGAACCAAGCCATCACCAACAGAACTGTCACATAGTACTTTGTTACGAGTAGGTCGATTCCTTTTATGAAATACCAGACACAAGCGACATCTCCAAGAATTCTGATATCATGTTAAATTGTGACTGATTATCAGATGTGACAGACTTGGTGAGATATGAGATAGTTGCAGATGTGTCGCATCAAATGTGTTTGGTAGCATTTCACTTTCTACCGTCAAGTCAGAGGAGACATTCTCTTCACCAGAATCAACATGGTCGGAAACTTGACTCCAGTGTTATATTTGACACTTGAGTATAAACAGAAAAGTGAGAAATTGTACGAGTTACACAATGTATGTGCTTTGTACATCACCCTGAGAAAGTGAGAACATACATGGACAACTTTTTAAACTAATGAAGCTCTCTTCAGCGGGATCTAATTCTGAACAGTCAAGTGGTTAAGGCGCTACTCTGGTAATCCAGGTAGCGTAGGGATCCGTTGATTCGAATCCCACCCAGTGCATGAATTTTTCCTCATGAATTTGATTTTGTGACCACATAATAATAAGACTCTGAGGGTTAGGTGTTAGAAAATGCTTTGAGCATTAACCTCGCCTGGTGGTAACATTCCACTAAAGAGTAATATTATTATTATAATTCATATGTACCTTTATTTTTTCTTATATGGTGATTTACTTTACTATTGGTCCTCTTCGATAATTATGTATTAATAGAACCGTATGGGTAACCAGTGGTAACTGTATGGTGGGTTCGTGATAGTTGGTTGATGGCCTGTAACATTTTGTTGAAGTCCTACTTGATGTTTAAATTTAAAGATAAAAACGAGAAGATGAGTTTACGATGTGTACTGTACAAGAGCCAAGAGTTAAGAGAAAGAGAGAGTTTATTTATTAATTTTAACAAAGTCACATATAGTCATGAAACTAGCACTAAGCAATAATTGGTAATGCGTTCTAGGGGTTTCTCGTAATACCTAACTAGGGTTTCTCACAATCTATATGACAGTAATCACAAGCGGAAAGAACACACAATTCGAAAAGTGAAGGAGGCTCTTAGTAATGCTGCGCTACTCACAAAATTTGTGAAGAGGCCTTGTGCTTCACCACAAATAAAGTCATACATTACTTTACCTGTGTTCATTATTCATTTTTCTTCTTCGTCTTTTTATTCTTCTTCTACCTTTCCAACACATACGAGTGAAATGCCTTTTTTGTCTCTTTCTACCATTCTAAAGATTACAGTGTCTTCTTTATTCTCTGTCTCTTTTTTTCCTTTCTAAAGTTTATAATGTCTTCTTTACGATGTGCTCACATTCCGAGCAATTGCCTTAATGGTATTCTAATTGCCACAGATGGTATTCAAGTTGAGATCACTCCTGATATCAACAACTGTGGACTTGATCACTCCAAGTTGGTGTAGAAAGCTTTAGTGAAATTAGTTATCTGAGGTAGTCTTGAGTCAGTTCATAATGCTTCGAATGTTTGTTGAGTATTGTTTGATGACTTTCATGAACTATACGAAACATTAGAACAAGTAGGTCATGGTTGGGATTTTGAATGAGCAAATATTTGTTACCCTTTTCTTATTTTACTCTAAACATTTTAACACAATACCTAATTGTGTTTACATCTCCTATTTATTCAAATACTAACATTTTCTTGATATTTTTTAAGTTTTTAGAGAGCGTTTTCAAAATCCTGTTTTTTTTATATTGATTTGGTCCTCTGTTGAAATCGATTTTTTCATAATATTATTATTCTCAATGAGAGAAAAACAAGGTATTTTTAGCATCTTTTAATAATTTTCACGCACTGCATGTCGCACCCTTAGTATTATAACATGACATCTCAAAAAAATCGGATTTTGAGATTTTGATGCTACGGTATGTAAAAAAATACGCTCTTTCTTATAAGAAAACAATAACATCTCTATCCCCACCCCTTGAAAAGTTATGACGTCAGTTATGGTTTTGATTTCGGGGATATTTGAAGAATCAGTTTGGTCAAAAACAGGACATCTCCCTTCAGTCGTGCCTCAGCTATCAAGGAGTGAGGAACTGTAGTTGAAGACCATAACAAAGACGTAAGTTTCGATTTGTTACTTTCTAAACAAAAAAATATTTCTGATTTTTCGACATAACCTTTTCAGAACTAGTTTTTTTAGTGTGATATCTTTCTTTTTAGCAAAAACCCATTGTATGAATTTTTCTAGTTGTCCGTATACTCATGCTAGGTATAAGAATTGTTACTCATGCTAGGTATAAGAATTGTTACTCATGCTAGGTATAAGAAGTGATACTCATGCTAGGTATAAGAATTGTTACTCATGCTAGGTATAAGAATTGTTACTCATGCTAGGTATAAGAATTGTTACTCATGCTAGGTAGAAGAATTGTTACTCATGCTAGGTACTAGAATTGTTACTCATGCTAGGTATAAGAATTGTTACTCATGCTAGGTACTAGAATTGTTACTCATGCTAAGTTCTAGAAGTGATTCTCATGCTAGGTATAAGAATTGATACTCATGCTAGGTATAAGAAGTGATACTCATGCTAGGTATAATAATTGATACTCATGCTTACTTACTTACTTACTAGCTGGTTGTAGCAGGCCTTGAAGGCCCAAAACCTCTCACGAGCATCCTCCACCATCTTGTTCTGTCCTTTGCTGCTTCTATCCAGTTCTCTTCTGATGTGGGTGATTGTTCTCTGTCTTTATTATACCATTTCGTTACGTTGTCTTCCCATCTTCTTCTCGGTCTTCCTCTACTTCTTCCTTCCTCGTAATTCAATTCTAAAGTTTTTCGTATGATGGAATTATTATCTGCTCGAGCCACATGACCAGCCCATCTCATGATGTTTATTTTTACTCGGTTTGTTATCAGGGTTTCATTGTATAACTGCCAGATTTCAGCATTTTTCTTAATTCTCCATTGTCCTGTTATCTCATCTCTGGTAGGGCCAAAAATTCTTCGCAATATTTTGTTCTCAAAAGTCTGAAGTTTCTGTTCTATTTGTTTAGTAGGTGCCAAGGTCTCGCTTCCATATAATGGTATAGGAACAATTATGGTTTGGTATATTCTTATTTTTGACCTTTTTGAGACATTTTTTGCTCTGAATATGTTGTTTGAGGAAAAATAACATGTATTGGCATTATTGATTCTGATTTTAATCTCTTCTTGCAATGAGTTTTCTGTATTTAGTTGTGTACCTAGATATTTGAATCTGTCAACTACTTTATATGTGTTATTGTCTATGTTTACTGATGTAGTAGTATTTCTTGGGTTTCTCGTAATTTTCATGTACTCTGTCTTATTTTCATTGATTCTCATGCTAGGTACTAGAATTGTTACTCATGCTAGGTACTAGAATTGTTACTCATGCTAGGTATAAGAATTGTTACTCATGTTAGGTACTAGAAGTGATACTCATGCTAGGTATAAGAATTGATACTCATGCTAGGTATAAGAAGTGATACTCATGCTAGGTATAAGAATTGATACTGATGCTAGGTATAAGAATTGTTACTCATGCTAGGTATAAGAATTGTTACTCATGCTAGGTATAAGAATTGATACTGATGCTAGGTATAAGAATTGTTACTCATGCTAGGTATAAGAATTGTTACTCATGCTAGGTATAAGTATTGTTACTCATGCTAGGTATAAGAATTGTTACTCATGCTAGGTACTAGAAGTGATACTCATGATAGGTATAAGAATTGATACTCATGCTAGGTATAAGAATTGTTACTCATGCTAGGTATAAGAATTATTACTCATGCTAGGTATAAGTATTGTTACTCATGCTAGGTATAAGAATTGATACTGGTGTTCTTTATTACATTTTTTGTGCCTTATGTAAGAAGCCATTTTATTTCTTTATTTGTAGTTATTTCAAAAATAAAAGTTACAAATTTGATTTTCTTTGAAATAATATTAGTTTTTATTTGTTCCAGGATGTTCTTAATTAATAGCTACCACGTATAAAAAAAGAGAAACGGACAGAAGTATGGTTGTGTATACCCTATAATCACAATCTTTTTGTGATACAAATATACCTACAATGTTACAAGTACGAAAATGAAAATTGAATTTTGTGCTAAAATGAGACAAATATGAGCCATTTTTGACATATCTCATAATAATTCTTGGGTTTTTGTGTTAAAAAAAGATATATTCAAATGTTACAGTTTTTCACAAAAAATAATAAAATTCAATACGATAGAGTGAGACATATCAAAACCAATAATTTTCAAACTAAATTATTTCATAATACATAAAAATAAAAAATATGAAATTTCATTAAAAATGAACAACAACACTTCATATTTTCCTTCAAGATACTTTCCATTTAAATTGAGCAAACCGTTCTGAAATTATAAACATTCAAACTTTGTTTTGTCATTTCCCAAAAAAACACTTTTTTGACATGTCATGATATAATACTAAGGGTGCGATGTGTTTGGTTTGTAAGACGCAACTGAGACAGTTATTTTATTTGACTATGCCATAACCATTTTCTATTCCATTCATTGATAATTGCATTTTTCACTCAATTGCCAGATCTGCAATTACAGAAATCAACTGAGATATTTAATTTGTTTGATTACGGCATAACCATATTTAACACATTTCCATTTATATTCCATTCATCTACATCATCATCTCTGTTTGGTAAATCGGTTTCGTTTCCCGACAGGTTTTCACCATCAATTTGTCTTCCTGTCTTCCGCTGTTCGGTTGTCATATCTGTCAACCGGATCCATACCAACCTCGTTTAGAAAGTATGTTACACAAGTGTCCCGTACATCAGAGGTAGACATATTAGTACAACTTGTGGAAATACATAATATCATCCATAAGATGCAATATATTGCATAAATAAAATGGATACAATGTACATATAAGGCACAAAACATCGATTTTTTTTTGCTTCAGTCAGAACAAAATTCTGTTTAAAGCAATGCCTGACAGTAATATTGGAGTTACACACAAAGGGCTCAATGTGGCTGAGGTGTATGGGCAACACAAACCTATAAGAAGACTTGGCTTTATGAAATGAATATTGGAGTTATGTTTTTCTAGAGATTGATAATGGACACATTATCAATTAGGTAAAAGATTTACTTTTTAAAGTAAAATGTACTATATGGTCTCTCAAAAAATCTAGTGATCATGTTACGGAAAATTCAAAGATTTCTGGATTCTCAGATTTTTTTGTAATTTCATTTGACATATTTTTACATTCAACCCGAAAATGCATAAAATACTTACATACATATTTTTACCAAAATATGGGAAAAAATATACATATCTATGATATACGTATCGTATCTCTACGATAAATCTAAAATATCTTAAAATACGTATACCCAATAATTTAATATTAATGTCTAGAAAAATTGCATAAATAAACAATGGTATAAATTTTAAATACTAAAGTTGTAATTTTATTACTCTTACGCATATACTGTCACCATGTTTTCATTTCACCTACCTATATGATATATCTATTATGTAGTTGTGTACACAGTTTTTTTTTATATATTGAACATAAAAAAATCAGTTATATGAGCCAAACGCTTGATACCATTCATAAGAGTAGCATTTTGGTACTGGGTAATAGGGTAATTAGACCATGTAACATTTTTATGATGCGACTTACTTCTTCATTAATTATCTTTATTGCTTTTTGTCGTGGATGTCGGTTGCATACACTCAGGAAATAATCACTACGTTTCCCAGTTTATCTCAAGAAATATTTACCGTTTGCACGTTGCTACTTCTTTAAGGAAACAAATTCAAAACTGGTTAATTGGCTAACGAATGTGTGTTTATTCTCAATACACCCAAATCATCATCCACATGTTGGTGATTTCGATCTATATGTCTACATAACAACACAGACCTCCAGTGTCTACAGTAGTTACTGTGAGACATTCATCTCACAACCAAAACCTCTAATAGGGAATTCGTTCTTGAAAATTCTTTGTATCTTTGAACATTTCGTTAATGTTATGTTCGTTAACGTTAACAAGGACAGATGTTAGAATCTCTTATATTTTCTCATTTCATTTTACAAATTCCCATTTCCAAGGTCCTACCTGACAATATTCTCTATCTGGTAAACATTAAAGACTCTAATAATATTATCAGGGAAATAATGTAGATTTAGGAATCACTTGTCTAATATTTTTATGTTTTTGAGAGAGTATAATTTACAATCTACAATTTAAAATTAACATAAAATAAATTGTAATAAGTAAATGTGCTGGTTTGTTTTAGTGACGTGATAGAGAAGGTACCCAGTGGTATCACTCTAATATCTAATAAAATAGAGTAAAATAAATTCAAATTTAACAAGGACCTACTTTGCCTCCCTGCGCAGGCACCTCCGATGAAACCCTCACCAATCTTCACGACGCCCTCAAAGTGGAGTTCCAGAAGCTAGTCGACACCTACAAGAGCGCCCTCCTCAAGCTTGAGGAGCTGAGTCTGAGTGGGAAAATCAACGGAGTCATCAAAGGCCCGGCGCCGGTCAATATATCCCATCAGCGACAGCTCTCGTTGAAGCAGAATGACATTCAGGTAAACTTCTCATTACTTGTAATGTAATGTGCTTTATTTGTGCATATTGATACAACATGTACGAGTATGTACACAATTGACATTCAGGTAAACTTCTCATTACTTGTAATGTAATGTAATTGATTTGTGCATATTGATACAACATGAATGTACAATTGTACACAATTAGGTATGTGTAGAAATCATTACAGTTGATATATGTCCGAGGTTGTATTTGACAAAAATAAGTCCTCGACCCCGACAGAACCACCGTTTACTCCTTTTAGATGAGTGTAGGGTGTTCAAGACTGTTCAGTTCCATTTAGTCCTCACGTCCTTGAATGTGAGAAAAACCCTCACCATGACACAACATGGACACGAAAAGTAAAGTGAGAAAGTAAAACCCTTTCGACCCCTGTGGTCATTTTCAATCAGTCAACGCTCTGTTGTCTTTCTCAGGAGCGACTCATCAAGAACAAGACCCTACTGAACGTGATTGAGCCGGTTCTTGAAAACAAGTCAATGGCCATCCTGCTCACGATTCTCCAGCGAAGAGTCGAATACGATAAGGACGTGCTGTTCCAGTTCACTCAGTTGAGGAAACAGCTCAACGTGGACGAAGAGTACACCGTGGCTCCCCTTCTCATGAAATACTCGCACTCGATACATCAGGTAAGAGTCACTCGACGAAACACTTGTTCACCGGATCGCTCACTCACTAAACGAGTCATTCGTTCACTTACTCACTGAACTACTCACTCACTTAACTCATAAGTTCCTCTTCAAATTTATTTATTTAATAAGTTAACAGGAGATACCGAATTTTACAATAATACTAATAATAATATAAAAAAAATATCAAATAAAGTTTGATAAGTGGCACCGGGGTTAAGTGGCAGAGAATGCCTAAGGCATTAACTTCGCCCCGGATTACAATACATTGTACATTTAAATTTATTATTTTTTTTCTATATCTTTTTTTGTAAATACCTATTGTTAATTTTTTATCTTTGTTAATAATTTATTGTTGTATGTATTGTATAAAAAATAAAGTGTAAATAAATAAATAAATAAATAAGTAAGAGTCACTCAATGAATCACTAGTTCACTCCTTTAAAGAACTGTTGACTCACGAAACGAATCATTAGTTCAGAAATTCCCTGAACTACACTTAACTCATAAGGTCCTTTTCAAATAAAGTATACTCGATACATCAGGAAAGAGGTCACGAATCACTTGTTCAAAGAACTGCTCACTCACTAAACAAATCATTAATTCACTTACTCACTGAACTACTCACTCATATAACTGATAAGTTTAGTTCCTCTTCAAATAAAGAACTGGCACTCGATACATCAGGCAAGAGACACTCAATGAATCACTTGTTCACTCCTTCAAAGAACTGTTGATTCACTAAACAAATCATTTTTCTGCTCTGTACTTGGGTGTTCGGGGTTCACTCATAACTCGTGAGGAAAAATGAGTAGATGCTTTTCAGCGACCAGTGGCGGAATTATAGGCAAAAATAAGATGTTAGGATATTAAAAGATATGGAAAAGTTCTATAATTCTCCGCTACCCACTAAAAATTGTGATAAAGAAACGCATTTATTTTTTATTTATTATAACTTACTCAACTCGGTTACTTGGTAGAGAATCGATTCGAATCTTTTCTTCAACTAATATTGTAGACCGTGTGGGTTTTTGCAAAGCAAAGACGTCTGGAAGTTTTTAATTTGCAAGTTTGCAGCAAGAATATACAGGGTGTCCCGTATACAGATGCAAATATTTTGAGGGTAGGTTCAGCCCACCGTGGACTATCATATGAGCGAAACTTGCAGTGGGGCATTTTGCTTCGTTAAAGAGTTATTGCCAAATCCCTGTTTTTCCCACAGGTCTAGAGGTCACTTAGATTGATGCACGTTTTTAAAGAAATGATAGCCAGTAAGTAATTTTTGACTTCATGTATGGATAGTCATGCACATTTCCCTTAAAATGCAGTTGGTTTCATAAAAAAATATTGAAAGACCAGAGAGATATTTAATCATAAGTTCAATATTTTTCTAAAATTTGATTTTTCCCCTTTTTTCCCTTTCGTGAATTTAGAGTACTTCTACAATTGCAATTCTGCGTATCACTAGGTAAAAAAATACCCTTTGCTATGTTGTTTCAATAAATTCAAAGTTTTTTCAGACGCGTGAAGGAAGGAATGAGATACGCCTTAGTAAACGGCACCAGAAGGAGAGAAACACATCTTTCAAATTTTGAATCTGGGCGCTATTGCACTTTGAAGAACACTCGATGCCTGAAGCGGTCTATGTGACCATTTCTGTGCCAACTGCAAGTTTTCATGAAAATTTTCGGAGAACAAAAGTTCTATTAACCAACTACCTATATCAATAAAATCTAATAGTTAAAATAACAAGGCGATCGATTTGTTCGGTGGAAGAGAAAGCCACACACAAGCTTTGACCTCGCCCTTGCTTCGCTACATATTCTTTTGGGTTCTTTACTTCTTTTCATTTCATGTCCTGGTGTTACAGAAGTATCATGTAGGTAGTTTATCAATAAAGTATTAATAATAATAATAGTAACCTGAAGGTTGGATGTTCGAGTTTTACCTATGGTTGATTTTCGGAATTTTTTTGTTATATTTTTGATATCACGATTGTAATAAATACAAAAATGATATTTTTAATTTTACTTCAAAAATAAAATCACAGTTTTTGTTGTTAGCGCAGAGTTTTTCTCCATATGTATTCTTTGTCATTATTACACCACTTGTTGCTGCTTTCGTTGCAGCTTCTCTCATTTTTCCTCACGATAACCCTGTGACCCCGTAACCCCATTCACATAAAAGTTCACACCGACCGACCACTGTAAATGATCAATTTCTTTCTGTTAAACATCGCAGAGCAGTGTATTTATACCTCAAATTACGCGCCAATTCTGTTAAAATTCAGCCAACTTTGAATTTTCCATCATGATTCAGAGGTGTTTTTGAAGCTTTCTGTGTCTTGCGTTCCATGATATTTAAAGCATTACAAATGAACCTTCACTTTTCTAAATCGAAAAATAATAGGGTTCTTTGTGAACTAGTGATACGCAGAATTGCAATTGTAGAAGTACTCTAAATTCACGAAAGGGAAAAAAGGGAAAAATCAAATTTTAGAAAAATATTGAACTTATGATTAAATATCTCTCTGGTCTTTCAATATTTTTTTATGCAACCAACTGCATTTTTAGGGAAATATGCATGACTATCCATACACGAAGTCAAAAATTACTTACTGGCTATCATTTCTTTAAAAACGTGCATCGATCCAAGTGACCTCTAGACCTGTGGGAAAAACAGGGATTTGGCCATAACTCTTTAACGAAGCAAAATGCCCCACTGCAAGTTTCGCTCATATAATAGTGCACGGTGGGCTGAACCTACCCTCAAAATATTTGCATCTGTATACGTTACACGTCCATATAAACACGTGTTTATATGGACCATTTCAGGGGGGGTCAAGTCTGTAAGAAATAGGGCGAAAGTGCTTCATAAGGGAGATATACGATTCTAAAAGGTTCTTTAAAAAAATCTAAGATTTTGAATTGCGCCTTACCTGTTAGAGTTATTGAAACGCGTAAATAAATCGACTCCCAATACAAGATGACGCCGTTATTTTGATGTGAAAATTGAGGCCATTGCACTCTCAGGGGCGGCCACAGAAGAGTTAACTGATATCCCTAATGAACATTTTCACCCTTTTTGTTATAGACTTGGACCCCCCAAAAATCGTCCATATAACACGTGGTTCAAATAAAGGGAAAGGCACACTTTTCTGAAACGCCCTGTATATTCTTAATATGAGACTAGGATTCATTGTCATTAGGGCTAATTCATAGACAGCAGACACAAGACTAAAAGCTTGAATTGTCTATACTCTATATCATACACTTTGAAAGATTTAAAGAGCAGTCTAAGACTAGTTTCGTCCTTATTGAACTATTCAGTAAGACATAGCTCTCAATGAGTCCAAATAAGGACGAGACTAGTCTTAGATTGTTCTCTAAATCTTTTAAAGTCTATGATAAAGACAAGTCAAGCTTTTAATCTTGTGACTATGAATCAGTCCAGATGACAATGAATCCTAGTCTCATAATAATAATGTTTATTATAAATACATGTTTTTGTCCTTTACGTGTTCCTTTATAAGTTCTGTTGTACTTTTTAGGAATATATAATTGTCACATATTGGAAGTCAAACAAGCTGAATTTATACTCTGTTAAATTGCAACTTTTCCAGCAACAGTGATAAGAATAAATAATAAAGCACTGAATTCTATTATATCCCACATTTATTGGACTATTTTCGACCACTTTGAAGTGGATAAAGATTTTTAGAGGAGTGTCACTGCTTCTCAATTGTTTATTTTCTTACTCTTTGATGTCTGACCGTGTAGGCTGGACCACATAAAGTTCTGACTCATATAGCATGTACCTATATAATTTAGAAACATATACTATTTACACATAGTAGGTATATTACAAAAATATATTATTTACAAACATATTAAGTATATTTACATATAGTAAATATACTCAATATTCAGCTAATCTCAAACATCAACAAAAATCCCACTCACCTATCATCGGTTTTAATCTTTCTGTCTTGAATCTCTACGGACGCAATAGGATGGTAAGATTGTTCAAACTTTATATTTATAGTAGTAGTAAGCTCTACTGAAATTCATTTATTTGTTATGAGGTTCATATAAGAACTCCAGTATGTAATGTTATCCAAAATACGTAATGTTAAGTACAGGTGCGGTGGGTGGGAAAATATTTTGGGGTGCTGCCAAATAAACCGGACTAAATCGGCATTTATAGAGTCGCTCTTTCAGTATCTAAAGAGTTTGAGTTTGTTTACCATGCCAATCATAATAATTATGCTTTTTAATCTAGAAATGTGTGATAATTTTTACTCTCTACGAGCTAAGACTTGAGAAAATCCTCTCTTTCTCATTTGTGTCTGGGGTTGCTGCAGTTCCGCAGCTCCTTAGTACTGGCAGCGCTCGAATAGAACGCTCATTTGAACTCTTGGTATTGGCATTGGCATATTATTATACTTATACGTTAACCATTATTACAGTAAAATTAGGTATACTTGTGAGTTAATAAGTTATTACTGTATGGGACCTCTATCATCTCTTAATTTTATTATAACCCATCTATAAACTAAACCTTTATGAATTTAGTAATAATTCTCTTAATCCCAAACCAAATTGATCTACAACCAAGAATACCAAGGTATTTTGCATAATTCCAATCTATATAAATATAGGATTAGTCCTAATTTGTGATGCTCATAAATAGTTATGGTATCGTATCCTATCGTAGCTATTTTGCCTTAAGTTATGAAAGCTGATAGTCTAATGGTGGCTAATTTCAGTGCTTGTACCCGAGCCAGTCTCTAATTGCCGGGTCTAGATGATTGCTACTTAACTAGCTTACAGCAAACAAGGACTTTCTTTCATGCTGGGTCTGATTCCCCCCGCTGGTTTTCCGACTCCACACTTTGCATGTAAAGGCGCACATGTATCTGTCTGTCCCGGTAGCTCAGTGGTAAAGGCGGCACTCTGTGAATCCAACATTTCAGAGGTCGTGGGTTCGAAACCAAGCCGGAACATGACGAGTTATCCTCCATTTGGGATTTTTATCACGCATAATAATATGTTTTGGGCTTACTGCTGGAATAATGGGACTTTAATAGTCTTAATCCGAACGGTATAAATAAGGCGATATTATTATTAATATGCATACCTTCGACGGTATGGCCGACATAAGAGAGATTTGGAATGGCTATGTTTTTTTTTTTTTTTTTTTTTAAAGAGGAATTTCCTGTTCTATTGTACCCACGAATAAACATTACCAGACTATCGGATTAACCACTGGACTACCAGTGCACTTTACCCATAATGTTTACCCATAGTGAATATTGATATCGACATCTACACAACTAGCATTTAACAAAAGATGGAATATCGAAAATAGTCAATAGACTACTGAAATGAAAACTTATATCGATATTTACAAGAATGTAACTAAATCCATCAATCAATCGATATTTTTAAACCAAGTCTGGAAATTTACATGTAGATATTGATAACTTGACTTTCCTTATCGATATCAACATCGAATATGGTCATCGCCAGAGGCCGCCTAGACCGATCCCAGTATGACTAAACCACTTTCACAGCCGAAGTTAGACTTCACTGTTAACCACTCCAAGACCTGACACGCATCACTTGTACAAGTAAAGGTCTCCTAATTTATGCCTCACCAGATTGCGTTGGCAGTTCTTTTAAGGACTCACATGTCCTTAACTCGCGTGGGCATAGGTAAAGGTATGGATTTTAAACAGAAGTATCTACCTGAAAATAATAGGATGACCACAAAAAGAACCTTCAAACAAAATTTCAGCTGTGCAATAGTTAACGCCAGTGTCGATGGCGCGTTGAATGCACCGGTTCTCGTAGGATCACCGAAGTCAAGCAACGTCCAGCAAGGTGAAGACTTCGTGATGCTGGGATTCCGGCCCAAACCAAGCTGGATAAGTACCTGGATATGTTTCTTACGAATGGAGGGTAACACTCCATCGTGATATGAACATGCAGTTGAAAGCGACGCTACGTTAAAAAAAAAAAAAAAAAAAACTATAGTTAACTCTTCTACAAATACATAGACTAGTGATCAGTATTACCTCTTGAGTGAGTCAGAAAATTCCAGATGGCTGAGCGAAGGATCCCTCAAAATCTCTCCAATGTAGATGGTAGTATCACCTGAAATCGAAGGAGCAGCATGCCAAGATCAGCTCCTGGGCCTCATTCTAGAAAGAACTAGTAGTGAAAGTCATACATGGATTATTCACAGTGACACTATGGTTGTACAAACTTTAATTTGTTTGTTATTGATTGCTAAATCATTTCTGAATTGTTAGTAAAAAATGTAATGTCAAAGGCCAGAATGTCAGATGAAAAAACTACGAGCAGATTTCTGAGATAGCGGTATTGCTTTGTAAAACTTTATTTTGAAATAAATATAATTGTCTAGCACAGTTAAAGCGCCTAAAAGAAAGGAAAAAAAGTATCTTGAAAGGACCTATATTGATATTTACATTAAACCAACACACACCAGCATACACATTCAACCTTAACATAATCTCATGTTATCATACGGCCCCTACATTTTTAAAAGATCTACAAAGATACCTGAACTGTTACCATTCAACCAATACCTAGACCTTTAAAGAACCTACATTTCATACATACGTACACAATAACACAAATAAAACCTTAACATAATCTCATATTATCATACGGCAGAGATATAAGGCAGATATTAAAAAGTGGGTTTCTATACGGTCCAAAGCTTTCAGTGCAAATGATCTATATGTACTCTACAGCTTCAGGCAAAAGGTCCATGTATAAGACACAAAAGTAATAATAAAAGAAATAATAATGATAAAAACTGGTTTCCAGGCAGGAACGTAGACACAAATTTGTTGGGGGAGTATTTTCAATAATTATTACCTACTTTTTGGGGGAGGGTAAAATCAAAAAAAAAATTGGTAAAATCAAAAGTATACGTGTCTTTGTTGTTGTAAACAGCTCGGCTGCAGCTGGGGAGAAGTGATGGCCTCAACCATATTCAGTGGAAATGTTGGCTTGTTCTGAACCAATTCGTTAGGTAAAGCCTTTCTAAGTGTCTAAGACAACTTTCTGAAGTGGTCTTAGGAAAAAATACAAAATAGGATTACAACGAGGAAAAACTTATCCGAGATATGGCGCGCTTTGATTGGTGGAAAGTCCATCATAAGGGTCGGACTTCGCTCTTCCTTGTTGAACTTCTTCTACATGGCCGACCCTTAGTGGGAAATATTGTATTGAAAATGGAACCTATCAATATGTATAACGTAGAATCTCGCTAACTAGAAATTCCGAAGCTCGAAAATGGTTGGGTGGAAGAGCTTCTTGAAGGAGAATCCTGCCATATAGAAGAAAACCAAAAAAAATCCCGTTATCTCGAAAGAATTCTTCAGTCCTTGTCAAACTTTTCTCCTGATTCGAAATCCCGATAACTCGAAAGTACGCTTCTGTCCTTTAAATTTACCGTTATCGGTATGCTATCGTACTTGTATTTACTATTAAAAATCATCATCATACGGTGGCGTCATTGTGAACGATGGTAGCCAGACAGTAGAGGAATGATTCAGCACTTCTAGCACTATCTTTAATAGGAGGCTAATAATTGACAAGGGACCCCAGAACCAAGCCAATGCTGGTCTACTCCCTGTTTATAGTCCCCCAGCCAGACTGCTGGTCTCCTCCCTGTTTATAGTCCCCCAGCCAGACTGCTGGTCTCCTCCCTGTTTATAGTCCCCCAGCCAGACTGCTGGTCTCCTCCCTGTTTATAGTCCCCCAGCCAGACTGCTGGTCTCCTCCCTGTTTATAGTCCCCCAGCCAGACTGCTGGTCTCCTCCCTGTTTACAGTCCCCGAGCCAGACTGCTGGTCTCCTCCCTGTTTATAGTCCCCCAGCCAGACTATTAAAAATACGAAAGGAAAAGGATTTGAACCCCGAACCTCCTCGTTGTGAGCGCGCCTGTCTCCAGGCCGATTTGTTTGGCAGCCTCGTATGTTCGGTTGATTCAAGATCTCTCGCGCAAGTAGAGTTGCCGCGATTAATCGAACTAATCGATTAATCGATTATTAATAATCGATTATTTGATAATCGATTAACGATTAGTGACTAGTCAGATAATCGATTAATCGATTATTTTCATGTCGATTAATCGATTATTTTGGACTATCTACTATCTAGTTAATATAGTACTTATAGTTATCTAGATCTAGCAAGCACCTTGAGATTGGGGGAAAAAAAAGTAAAAATTGGGGGATTTTTTTTAATTTTTTCTGGCAACACTGGTTATATATTTCATTCAATTCAATTCAATATATTATTATGATACTAGCTGACCCAACAGACGTTTTTCTGTTCAATACTTAAAAAAGAAGAGAAAGCAATTTTATCATTATAGCAATGAGAATGATACATGGTTTATAGGGTATATGTGTTTCTTTCTCTAAACATAACAGAAAACAAATCACCCATTGCCAGGTGTCGTTTTTTTTTTATTCAACCTGTGACATTCAACATGTCAAACTATGACAACTTGTTTTTTAAATTGATAAAATATATGCCGTCGTGACAAACTATATATAAAAGAAAAAAAATATTGATAAAATCTAGTTAGGTGAAAAAATTGGTATTTTTTTTTTTTTTTTTTTTTTTTTTTCAGAGTGGGCACTATAGATCCAGTAGAGGTCAAAATTGGCTCAATTAGTATCTAATTAAAGGAAAAGATATGAGAAATGATAATATGAAAAAAAATAATATGTCGTCGCGACAAAAAAAAAAGTAAAAATTAGTCAAAGTCAATTTTTGGTTAATTTCAGATAATCGTCAAATAATCGAAAGATATGAGTGATAATCGATTATCGTTCCGAGATTAGTCGATTAATCGATTAATCGAGATTTGACTAATCGATCCGATTATCGATTGAACAATTGAACTATCAACTACGCGCAAGTCCTCGGATATTTTTTGTTCAGCTTCATTGCCAAGATCTATGTTGTTTTTGTTGTTGTGACGTTGTTGCTGTTGCTGTTACAAAAATGTTGTTATTGTTCTTGCTGCTGTTGTTGTTGTAACAATATTCTTGTTGTTGTTGTTGTTGCAACGATATTCTTGCTGCTGTTGTTGTTGTAACAATATTCTTGTTGTTGTTTTTGTAACGATATTATTGCTGCTGTTGCTGTTGATGTGCTCAAATTCAGTGAGGTCATTGGTTTTTCTTCTGTCATACAAACTCACAATGTTTTAGGTAGATATTAGGAAGGTATGTTTGTTTTTTTTACCTATTCAGAGCAGTCCATAGCGTGAATAAAAAATTGGCCATCTGGTACATTGTTCTATTTGATTTGGCTTGACCCATCTCGCTGTATATTAAAATGAAGTAAAAACTCACTGTGAAATAGACCAGAAAGTTTCAGATCACCTTCTGAACACCTAGTTACCGAATACCTACACTACCTGGGCAAATCATTAGGTTTACCATATCATAGAATTATTTTATGAATAGGTAGCTTAACAGGTGTGAAAATCATGTGACTTGCTTTAACCCAAAATTGTAGAGAGACTAGAAAAAATTCAACAAAAAATGATTGTATTTATGTTGAATTTCCTGTCATCACGTGTTATTTCCGATCCAAATCAGACTAGGTTAGTTTTTTGTGACTGTATTTTTTTGTAGGCACGGTTCATTTGTATTATTTTTCAAATATACGAAACTTTGTTTGAATACTCGTAGTTTCCAAGTATGTAGATACTTTTTAGTGGTCTTTACATAAAGAATAATAGGATATATATTTTAAATAACAGTTTCAGAACATTTCTTTAGTAAATTTTTTTTTGTGTATTTTGTACTTCTAATCTAATTTTTTAAAGTTTTTTTTTAAACTGTGATATTTATTTAACTACCTATAAAAACAAGTCAACCAACCAAAAAACAATAAAACTAATCTAAATAATATTTTTGTACCGGAAGTTAATAAATCAAAAATATGTTTCGAATATTTCTTCTTACACTTCCTCCAGTTTTTAAAGCCCCTTGATGCACAGCAAGTGCTGGCCAGAGGTGATGAGAATTATTTCAAGTAGCAAAGCACATAGAAACTAACTTGTTCTCAGAATCAACCCACATCCAAATCTCCTATGCAGTTGGTACAATGCATGACTTGGCAGAATTAAACCAAATTATCTACAACATCATTCCAACACAAACATATTATATTAAACCACATTGTTTATAACATTATACCAAGCATTAAAACAACATTAAAGTAATAAAATGAAACATATTAAAGTACCAAGAGAATGATGGAGTTATTAGAAGCAACATAGATGAATTTTATACTTTCTCACATACATTCGCATTCTGACTTACCTTACTCGACTTACACTAGATTTACCAGACAATAATATATTACTAGGCAATTGAAATCTCCAATTTTTAGGAAATGTTTTCAGAAGTGAAATTGAGAGCTCCAAGTAAAGTACACGGAAAGTAAAGTGACTTAGTACCTACATAATATAAAATGGTTAAACGTCAAATTATACATGACTTGCTAGATCTGTGTTGCCAAATTTGCTTTCTCTCTGTGTTGAGGAAACAGCCAGCATTGTTAAAGTAAGTGCTAACCCCACCAACATTTCATAGGGAAAAAAATCCAACAATTCAACTGTTAAAGTAAGTCCCAGACAAAATCCAACTTTCAACTTCAATGACTTGTCAAAACAGCTGGCTATATTATGTGCATAAGTACCTAATCTTTGACATTTCAAATGTATTTTCAAATATCATTGGTCACAAAGGATCATTTTTATTTACTTTTTAAGTGGCAGTTTTTGTTTAAAACCTGTTCAAAATAAATAAATAATGCTTGATAGTGATACTGATGGTGATGATGATGATGATGATGATACAAAGAAATAGTATATAAGTTAAAAGGTCAGGAAGAAATATAAACAAACAGCTGAAACAGCTCACCTCTCAGCAATTAAGAGCTACTTTGAATTGAATTTATGTGACACAAACGACAATTTGAAACCTGAGATCTTTTACAACAGCTTCCTAAAATCGTTAATACTTTAAAGGTCATCCTGTTCAATAATAAATGCAAAGTAGCATTAATAATTTAAAAAATCTCAATAATAGTAAAAATCAAATTTTCAAAGCAATTTTGTCTTTCTAACTTGTGTTCCACATTATTCCTCTTAATTTTTTTTTGACATGTATAATAATTTGTATAAATGTATTGTTCCGTTAATAAATGTACCCGTAAACCGAGCATTGTTATTATTAAAAACACAGTAGGTAGGAAATTTGACATATCCACCAATATCTCTCATTTTGTGCTGTAAAAAATACTAGACTGCACCTAGAGGTTCGTGAGAAATTTTTGTTCAACATTTGAACTTCAAAGATATTGTCCTAACGGAGATAGAAAGTAGTCAATCGGTCCATCAGGTAGGGATTTTCTATTAATAAGAATACAAGTACATTTAAAGGTAGATGTAGATAGATGGATTGAAAAACGTCCATGGGAAAGATTCTCAAAACAATATAACGTCTTAATGATAATATTATCCTACTTTTTAAAGTTCAAAATCATCAGGCAATATTTCACGTGATCTGTACAATAGATATATGAGTTGGAATACACATAGATTAATTTACCGTTATTGTACTTCGTACATCATAGGTAAAACAGTAAGTATGTACCTGGATGTAAGTAGTGCCTATGATGTACCGAGCTACCTAAATCGTGGCGTTTGAAATTGTTTGCCCAAGTAAGTATTTTGAAAATGCATGAAAACATGAGATTAAATTTACTATTATTTCTTCTAGGTTCTAAACTAGACAGCAATTAAACATAAGATGAATTTTATCATCATTTCTTCTAGGCTTTCTAAACCAGGCATTCTCTCCAATCCTAAATCTTCTTAAGTAGTCTTGCACAAGGCAAAAACTAAATATGAGTAGGTATATTGTAAAAAAAAAAAAAAAAAAAATGATATTTCGCTCTAGGAAAACAGTTAAAAGAGTGTACCTACTTATTACTAGAATAGGCAAGATCAGATTTTAATACACAACGTGTCACAAAAAGTGAATCAGAACGAGTTTTTTTTTTTTTTTTTTATTAAACTAGTCAATAATTTTAACCAGATTTGATTACTCATAAAAAATAATATTATTTATACTGCCCGATTAGAACTATCAAGTCCCATTATTCTAGCAGTAAGCCCCATACTTATTATTATGTGGTAAAAATGTCATGTCCTGGCGGTGTTTTGAACCCGCGATCTCTGGATTCACAGAGCCGCTTTTAAAGAGCACAATAAGATATGTACTGAACCAATGGGTGAGGTTAAAGCCTGTGGCTTTCTCTTCCACCAAACCCCAGTGTTGATGATGTTGTTGATCCATAGTGTCAAAGACTTTACGTCTGCTTGGGTCATTAAGTATGTATCAGAGTACATCTATTGACATCATTAAGTTCGTAATTGGCTCAAGCTTTAACTACCGTGGGAGAGAATAGCTCTGACGAAATCAATATCTTGAGAAGAATGTATAAAAGTGAGAAGTTGTACTTGTCTTACTGTTTTTAGAACTGGTATCTAACTAGCTATTGTAGTTCTTCGTCAGTTAATTTATCCGTTTCTTCTGCAATTTTGTTATGAAATTGTTTTCCCGTTAATTGCTTAGATTGTTCACTACAGAAACTAGTAGGTAATACTATGTATTTGTAGTTCTTCGTCAATAGAACTGGTATTATTAATACCTATTCGTAATTCTTTGTCAACTATTATTTCATTTAATTCTTCCACAAATTTGTTACGAAAATGTTTTCCTGTATTTAATTGAATAACTGTTGTTCCTTCGAATTACCTATAAGATGTTTTATTTTGAAATTATGAAACTACTAGCGGGCTATCGCCCGCTTTGAGGGCCGAGGCATGGCCGTGCGGAGAAATAGCGGTGAAAGCAAAAAATCCTTTTTCGCCAATGGCAGGTGTTGTAGTGGGAATTTCGAAAAATCCCGTCTTATTGCACATCTGGACTATACGACAAAGCTACCTACCAAAATTCAGCTTCCTAGGACTTACCAGTTCGGAGAAACAGTGATGAATCAGTAAGTCAGTCAGTCAGTCAGTCAGTGAAACTCTCTTTCATAAGCATAGATCGATCCATTGTTTATTTACATATTTACTAAACCTTTTTGGTTTATCACTATGTAAATTAATTTACATATTATTTCCTCCAACAAAATTTATTTATTTTTATTGGATTACAGTGTTGTATATCAGTGGATTATAGACAATAAATTTGCTTATTTAAGAAATACAATTTACTTTATGTGGAGGGGTTCAAATGTATTAACCGTAGAATGTAAGTATCAATGTTTACTATGGTAGATAACAATAATTTATTGTATTTCAATCTAAAATTAAGAATGTTGGTACTGGTACAATGGTACTATAAACATTCTCTAAACAAAAAAGGACATAAAATAAAACATTAGTCTCTTAACACGTTCGTTACCAAGCCAATTTTTTCAAGTTTTACGTAGGGACCAGGCGGTAAAGTCGCTGTTGCATCCTGGGTACCAAAATGATTTTTTTTTTTTTTGCATATTTGGCATCGTATTTGTACAAGAATTGATCCTATATCTGTTCTAATACTAACAACCTACCTCAAAAAGGCCATATATGGATGTCCGGTCCCTCGTTAAAATTTAGATAACGGCCACATGTGTGTTTCGGTCCCACAGAAAAACACAAAAACATCCACATATGGCCGTTCGGTAACGAACGTGTTAAGACGTTAAACCTGTCTTCTAAAATACATATTGAAAAATTATGTGAAGATGATGAAATATGATTACATAAAATACAAACATTTATTTTATAAGAGAAAAAATGCAGAGAACATTTTTTTCTTGTAATGACTTCAAAATATCCAAATATTTTAAGAAATTCCTTTAACCAAGATGTAATATTTACTTAGCAGAAAAACAACTTTTTATGTCGCTTGAATTTTATCAAGTTCCTGTATATGAACGATCACAGGAGATAAATATACGTTAAGAGTAATTATTTATAGAGAAGCTGTTTTTGAAGAACATCAGTACATACTCTAAGGGCGGAATTAATAGACAAACATCAATAACTTAAGTCGTTGGTAAGTGTCGGTTTTCCCTATCTTACACAGTACGCAATCCGTGACTTAGCGCCACAGAGCTATTACAAAAACGTCTATTAATTCCGCCCTAAATCTATCGAAACATTCCTCATCCATTCTAACTTACTGAGAAAAATCTGGTCCTCTCCAAAATTTTACTACAAGTGTGGTATTGTATTCTTCATTCCATCAGTATTTTTTTAATTTTAGGTAAGGTTGAACCTGACAATATATCAAGTCAAAACCAATTTGAAAGGGTGGTTTTGAATTAATCATCATCTGGTTCCCGTAGGCCGTGGATGCCCAATAACTATTTGCTTTATTTATTTAGAAACTCTATGTTAGTAGAACAAAATTATACACACAAATAATGGTAAAAATTAAATATAAAATTGACAATATTAATAATATAAACAAGAAAAAAAACAAACAAAATATATACGTCCTAACTAAAGGGCGAGGTGATTGCCTATGGCAATTTCTTCATGTTTTGAGCATGAACCTCGCCTGGTGGTTACTTTCCACTAAAGGGCATTATTTTTATTAGCTCTATTTTCTTTTTCTTTCACTGTAAATTTTCTCAAACGTCTTACGGTTGGCATTGTTCAACCTTTTCCTCATTGTTCAACCATTGTTGAGGTTGTTTGTTACTGGCAATCCTACTTCCGCATAATACGGTTTAATTTCATGCCATTCCTGTTAAAGTTACCGATGATTTGTGTTTTTGACTTTTGCCTTAACAAAGCTGGTACCTTATGTGTGTAACCTGTAACCCCTTCCAGTGAGGCGATAACACTTTCAATTAGTCTAAAAAACACTAATGTCTTTGAAATCAATGTCTTTAAAATCAACAATCGTCTTTGTTGAAAATCCACTGGAGACAGTAGAACATAATTTTCTGCCACCAATACAGAGCTGTAGCGATACATTTCCAAATGATGACATTCACATTAAAAAAAAAAATACAAAAAAGTAATCATATTTGTGTTAATCACTTTCGTGATGTCATCACAACTACTCAGACTCGCTTTACAAAATCTACGCTAAACTAGGGACTTAGATGTTATTTATTTTGACCTGTCTTCAGCTTTTGATATTGTAAACCATAAACTACTTATACAAAAACTTGGTAAATTTGGTCTTTCCCCCATATATTTAGAATTTATTAAGAGTTACTTAGAGAATAGACAATTTCGGGTTAAAGTTGGTAAATTTTATTCTAACACATTTTTTTCACCTTGTGGGGTCCCTCAAGGGTCTAATTTTGGCCCTTTATTATTTATTTTATTTTTTGATGATGTTAAAAATAGCATCAACAGTCATTTTGGCCTCTTTGCAGACGACCTTAAAATTGCACGTGAAATTAACTCTGTTGAAGATGCTGTTTTGTTGCAAAGAGACATCAATTTAATTTCAAAATGGTGTATTGATAATGGTATGCAATATAACAAAGACAAGATCTATGCGGTTACATACACACGTAAAAAACTACAGATAACCTATAACTATAAAATTGATAATGTTGTGATAGCTAGGAAATCAGTGCATACTGATCTAGGAGTCTGCTTTGATAGTAAGCTTCTTTTTAATGATCATGTTGATACAATTGTTGCTAAAGCCAGGAGAACATCATCTGTCATTAGTTGGGTTTCAAGGGGTTTCCTACTACCGCGGAGCAACATTACATTATACAATTCTTTAGTCCGTTCCAAACTCGAATATTGTTCTGAGGTTTGGGGTGATCTAGGCATCACCAACTGTGACAAAATTGATGTTGTACAAAGATTGTTTTTTAGAAAGTTAACTTACAAACTATTTGGACACTCTTTACATTATAATGAATCATTAAAAATGTATAACATGGCCACATTAGAACAAAGGCGTAAATATAAAGAAGTTCTGTTTATTTACAAATTGTTAAACAATATAATTGATAGTACATATCTCCAGCAAATGATATGTTTTAACATTCCAAATATTCGATCACGGAAAAAGCCTCCTTTTTATCCTAATCTAGGCAATCTTTCCCCATTAATCCCTTTGAATAGGTTCATGTTTACATGTAACAAACTGGCAATTAATGCTATTGATTTTGACTTTAGCCAAAACATAATGAAATTTTCTGATGTGATGAAAGAATTAACATTGGTTAAACTTCTCTAATTTTTTTAAAAAAAGGTATATGTGATAATTTTGATGTATAAAAGTAAACTGTTTTTTTTTATATAGTTAGAATGGCAAATGAAATTCTTTAATTTATATATATTGTATTTCACCCATTATTTATTTTATTTGATTATTATCATTCTTCTTCTATCACCTTCTTAACAGTGTATTATAATGTAATTGGGTGTATGTCAAATTTCATTGTAATTGACATACATCTGTTTTGTATTGCACTTAAAAATAAATAAATAAATTAAATTAAATTAAATTAAAATTAAACCACCGACCTCCAGGTTACAAGTCGATTAAACTACTGAGGTTGGTGCTTGAAGAAATAAGACTAATCAACACAGAAAATATAAAAATCTAATGAACAAGATCGATAAAATCATACCACTTTCAACTTAAGCTGTAAGCCATGACCTTTCTTTCCACTTATGATACTGACCAGCCAACTGGAACTCAACAAGCCCACAACATATCAGATACATCATATCCACCAGACCATATTTCATACATTATTATTATAGTATGCTTTATTAGGTAAGACAAAAATACTCGTATATACAGTAAAATACAATGAAATTATAAAGAAAAAATAAATAGATTGAACAAAGAAACAAGAACAAAAAAGAGAATAAAGCTAATGTCCTACCTAAAGGGCGGGGTTATTTCCTGTGGCAATCTCGTGGCAATCTCTTCCACCCAACCCTTTCATACAATACAACCAGAATAATGTTAATAAGAGATACCGATATCAAGTGATGTATACTATGTACCATATTTTCATCATGTAATTCTTTTTGATTTTTGAAGACTTCAGAAAACAATTCGATGAATTCGACCTAGCAAAATCTATTGCAGAAAAAATTCATACTCGCAGCAAATTCCCGGGTTGTGTAAAATTATATACCACCACACTGTATTCATCATAATACACACTACTAGTAGACGACACTGTATTCGTCATAATACACACTACTAGTAGACGATAAACAGACTAGAAACATTTACTTATATCAGACAGTGCTAGTAATGTCCTTGAAGATATCTTGGGTGACTTCTTGAGTTAGAAGTATTGTTTACTATTACTGACTTTACTTCATTTTGACATAGAACTTTTTTTCTCTGAAGTCATTGAAAGTTTGTGAGGAGATGTGAAGAAACAAATGCTCCCATTGCAATACCTGATATTATTGGAAGAAGAGTAACACACGACTTAAAAATCACAACATGATTATTACGGAAAATTAGTTCTAGGAACAATTGTAAACAAAAGAGTTACTGGTTAGTAATAAGATATAAGTTGACAGCAAATGCCAATACAAAAAATAAATAAATATTAGCTTCAGCGATGGTATTTTTGGAAGAAAATAAACACACAACTTAACATAAATAAGAAAAAAGTAGAAATATTATCCTTCTACACATAAATGAGTTTTTTTTATACGGATGAATTAACTTTAATCCAATGAATTACTAATATTGTCCTATAATAAATTAGATAAATATTCTAGGTATGAATAAAAACAAGTTACTGATCAGGCATGAGGAGGCACTAAAAAAGCATATAACAATCCAAATGCCTTCCTCATCTGAGATGACATGTCAAAGAAGAAGAAGTAAAAAAAAAGAATGAACCTTAATGAAGAACCTTAGAATTAGATGGAAATGCAATACTAATCAGAGATGACTTAGCAACCAAATAAAACAAAAATACAAGAGAATGCGTAGTTGCGTACCTATAAAAAATACTCCCACATAATCGCACGAAATATAAAAGACAAGATGAATGGTGAACTAGAGACAACCATACACATGAATGTAAAAAGAATAAATTATCATGAAAGAAATTAGAGACGTTTTATAAGTCAATGTCTCACCAAAGTCATTCAGAAGCATGTAGAAAATTAAATATGCTTGTTTATGCTTATTAGACATACACTGAATTATTAATTTAATAGTATACATATTGTGCTCATTAGAGATACACTGAATTATCAATTTACATTCGAATCAGAGGTCATGACCGAATTATTAAATGAATTGCCATTTGAAGTACACTTTGATGAAGTAATGAAGAACGCACAAGAAGATGGCTTTAATTTATGAAGTAACGAAATAGATAGAAGCTACCTTAAGATACGAAAAGGCTACCAACTGATGAGTGCATAAATGAATAGATTGATGTGTTTGTAAACATCTGTGTTATTTGTAATATAAATACATATAAATCATCTTCTTCTCTTTTAATCACGTAATGTTACCTTTTAGATAAGAGTAATGTTGGTAAGTCAATGGTCCTTAGTGAGTTATAATATATTATTTTGTGTTAATGACTTTCGTGATGTCATCACAACTACTCAAACTCGCTCTACTAAATCTACGCTGAAACCGGGACTTGAAACACCGATCTCCAGATTACAAGTCCCGCCGCCTTATCGATCAAGCTACTTAGATCGGTTATTTCTATGTATCATAAATAGAAATTAAAAAGACTACTACCTTTTTAATAGTCCAAAGATGCTGAGTTCGATTCCCGGTTGGAGCAGACTTTGCACACCGTATATTCTGTTTCTTCCGTACATGTGAGGCTGGCATTTCTGTCTCTACCCAGGTACTAATGTGGGTAGCTGTTGCGATTCCCAGCGAATGGAGGGTAAAACTCCCGTCCTGACTATCTCAAATCAGAACGTTAATCCAAATAGAATCAATGGACATAGAAGGAGCCTAGACATTGGATCTGGGCAGCCATATAATCCTTTCGTCGAATCACGCTGAATTGGTAAACAAATTATCATAGTAGTGTTTATCACCATGTAGTATGAGGCTACCTGCAGGTATTTTACCTGCTGATGCAGAAATAATGTTGAATCATCGTTTTTTATAAGATAGGTACATACTTTATGACTGTTTGCAGTTGTAAAAAATAGATGGACAGGTACTGTTTTTGGTGAATACTTCTTTAGAAATGTTTGTGGAATTTTTTATCTCATCATCCAGATGGGTTCTCTGAAGTCCATTGAATGTGGAACTTAGCTACTGCACTGGCGATCACTATTTTCTGGTGAGTCAGTATTTTTATTCCAACTGTCTCTCGTTTGAAATGTTAATATATAAAAGTATCTTTTTCATCATAATAATAATAACACTCTTTAGTGGAAGGTAACCACCAGGCGAGGTTAATACTCCAAGCATTTTCTACCACCTAACTCTCAGAGCCTTATTATTATGTGATCACAAGCTCAAACTAATGAGGAAAAATTGATTAATTGGGTGGGATTCGAACCAACAAATCCCTACGCTACCTGGATTACCAGACCAGCGCGTTAAGCACTTGACCACCAGTGCACTAGTACAACTAGCCTAAGTAGGTAATTATCATTATTAAGCATGCTGGATCAAGTTTTATTTACAAATGACATAGAATATATACAAATATATATACATAGTTATTGAAATTAAGAAAACAAAACTTGATCAAGGGCGGTGCTAATGCCAACGGCTTTCTCTTCCTTTATTATTATTATTATTATTATGTTGTATTTTGTGAAAAAATTAAATTTAAATTAATTAAAGTCCCAGATTGCATACAACAAGAAAATGAATTCAAATATTTTTTTTGTTGGATTTTTTACAAATACTTCTTTAAGGTTACTAGTAAGAACTTGTTAATAGCTAACACATCATAAAAAAAATACTTAGCTCCGGAGTACTTTTTTCAATTTTGTTGATAATACTCAAAACTATTCTCGGTAGGTAAGGTCCAAATTTACTATCCACACCCAGAACAGATAAATACAGAAACACTCATCTTGCTAAAAAATTCACAAATAGCACGAAAAAAATCACTTTAAGATAAAATTACTTAAATGTATTTGATACTAAATAAAATCAACTTGGACGAAGAACTCTGATCGTTAAGCCTCCTCTGTTCATAAATTTTAATGTCAGAGGTAGAAACCAAAAAATGAAATGTTAAAAAAAAAAAAAAAAAAAAAAAAATTGTCATAAAAAAACTTTATTGATAAAATCAGAGGGAGTTGTAAAACGTACCATAAACATTACGAGTACGGTAATCTAGGTGTTTGGTTCAATTATGTTTTTATTAAAGTTTCACAAATTTCTTTTTTTAAGATCGAACTTCTATCAAAAGAATATTTAGCATAATGAAGAACTATCAACAATTTCCATGTGGGTTATTGCGTCTTTTAATGTCACATATGGAAATGCGTTTTACAGTTTTTATTTCCTCGTTTTAAAGATATAAAAATGTATTTGATTGGTTTTTGTTGTAGCTATCTAGGCTGTGACTGGGGGAGAGATAGTCTTTAACCTTTAACCAACTTTAGTTGAAAAAGTTGGCTTGTTCTAAGCATATATTTCTATGTGCGATCAACCATCCTGAGAACTTGAGCTTTTTCTTTTTAAACCTTTAAACCCTTGGGAAACTGCAAGCTAGCCTGTTTGCTATATTGGTGGTATTTAATTTGTGAATTAAAAATAGGAAAAGAAAACACAACCTCTCAATACTTACAAATAAACAAATGCCTATCAAATTAATCAAGTACATTAATTTGTAGTATAGACAATTTCTCAATTATAAGTTACATATGATTTCCCTGACCAAGACCTTGTTTTTATAACTTGGACAATATAGAGCACGATTAGCTCAGTGGTTAAGTACTCGCTTAATCACTGAGTTGGAAGGTCCCGGGTTCGATCCCCCCGTGCCGACAAAATTTGTACTCTTAATTTGGTCACAATTGTTTGTAAGGGATACGTTCCGGTGCGCTCGTTTTGACCCAGCACCTAAATGAGAAGTATTGTGTCACTTCTCGCCCATCAGAGGGGAGGCATACTACGGGGTGGGTAGGCTACAACACAGACCACAAGCGTCTACAGTATTAGCTCCTGTTTCATTGCTACAAAAAAAGGCGGTGAAACATTCATATTTTTTTTTTTTTTTCTTAAGCGTGTTCACAAATTAGTATGACTAGATTGATTTGACCTTTCTTAAAGATACTTAACACGGAATTTGTAACTCATAATATCGTGTTTAGTGTCTATTAAATTAAAACACCATCACTGACAGATCCTTTCAGATCAATCAGAATTTCAGTCACGATTATTCCCAGAAAAATTAGATGATTTGATTGAGGATTATTATCCGACAATTTGATTGAGAGGTCGGGTATTTAAATCTTCAGAAGATTAAAGCAGCGAACTGAAGATCAATGCTATTACGGGTAGCAAGGTTGAGGCGATACATGAAATAAGAAATAAAATTATCTTTTAGATTGAGATAAAATATGTTTGGTATTTACATTGGATTAGTGGTGGATGAAAGGTATTAGTGGATACCTGCTAATTGAAACAAATAGCGCTTTTTTTGCATCTTCATCTACTGAATTTTCTGAATTTGGGTTCAACATCGCTTTTAACTGCATGTCACATCATGTCGGATATGTTACCCTCCATTCGCAGGAAACTCTCAAACCTGCTACGTACATTAACCTCACCCAGTCTTTGGAATAAGTGTATACCTATTTATTTATTTTCACAGGTTCTAGTATAATCGGCCATTTCTTCATGATTTCTTTGGAATAGGCATGTTCGATAGAAAGGAAAAAGGAACACGGAGGATTGTAGAAAAGCCGTATTAGCCTTTGAATACTTAGTTTTCTTGGTTTTGAGCAGTGGACTAAAATCGACTATGATTGGGCTATTATGGTTCCGTTCACTTACATAGACTACAGGACCGACCTCAGTAGCTTGATCGATAAGGCGGCGGACTTGTGACCTGGAGGTCGGTGGTTCAAGTCCCCGTCTTAGCGTAGATTGAGTATAGCGAGTTTGAGTAGTTGTTATATCACGAAAGTGATTAACACAAATATGATAACTTAAAAAAAAAACCATAGACTAGAGGTGTACTGAGTCACTACTGAGGGCAGACTCTCGATGTTGGAAACTGGTACTTCGAGAGCCTGCTACATCTCAAACTCTCGATGCTGGAAGTTTGAGAGCCTGCTACAACGAAGTTGAGGCTTGTCTTCGACTTGAATACAGGGTGTTAGGGGTAAGAATATACAGT
Organism: Bactericera cockerelli; assembly: GCA_024516035.1. Taxonomy (NCBI): domain Eukaryota; kingdom Metazoa; phylum Arthropoda; class Insecta; order Hemiptera; family Triozidae; genus Bactericera; species Bactericera cockerelli. The sequence continues at coordinate 6,736,516 of CM044964.1, forward strand.
GTGTATCAAGGTATTTATTTATTTGTATTTACTTATTTGTATTCGTCTGTCCCGGTAGCTCAGAGGTAAAGGCGGCACTCTGTGAATCCAGAGAATCCCGAGGTCGCGGGTTCGAAACCCAGCCGGGACATGACAAGTTATCGTCCCATTTGGGATTTTTACCACTTAATAATACGTCTTGGGGGCTTACTGCTGGAATAATGGGACTTAATAGTCCTTATCGGGCATTATAAATAAGGCGATATTATTATCATTTACAGGCTCTTGACGTCAACTGTTCATTAACGGAACGACAAAGGATATGTATGTATGTCTAGTAATTGGTCAGTTTGTTTTCGTGAATTCTCTGTAGTAAAGGTTTTCATTGGTTTTTCGTGAATTCTCTGTAGTAAAGGTTTTCATTTGTTTTTCGTGAATTCTCTGTAGTAAAGGTTTTCATTTGTTTTTCGTGAATTCTCTGTAGTAAAGGTTTTCATTTGTTTTTCGTGAATTCTCTGTAGTAAAGGTTTTCATTTGTTTTTCGTGAATTCTCTGAAGTAAAGTTTTTCATTTGTTTTTCGTGAATTCTCTGTAGTAAAGTTTTTCATTTGTTTTTCGTGAATTCTCTGTCGTAAAGGTTTTCATTTGTTTTGTTTTGAGCCTCCGTGGCGTCAATACCTAATTCACGGACACGAAATTATTATTATTTTCATTTGTTTTGACACTGAATTATTATTATTTTCATTTGTTTTGACACGGAATAATTACTATTTTCATTTGTTCTGACACGGCATTATTATTATTTTCATTTGTTCTGACACGGAATTATTATTATTTTCAATTGTTCTGACACGGAATTATTATTATTTTCATTTGTTCTGACACGGAATTCTTATTATTTTCATTTGTTCTGACACGGAATTCTTATTATTTTCATTTGTTCTGACACGGAATTATTATTGTTTTCATTTCTTTTGACACGGAATTATTATATTTTCATTTGTTCTGACACGGAATTATTATTATTTTCAAGGTGCCTGATTCTCCAGGTACCTTAGTGTGATAGTATAGTGCATACTCATGTTATTTTATTTTATTAATTTTAAGTACTTTGTTATTTATTATGTTATTGTTATGAAATTATGTACAAATAAAGCACAATTCTTGTTGAAAAAAAAAAAAAAAAAAAAAAAATTGTTCTGACACGGAATTATAATTATTTTCATTTGTTTCGTGCCCTCAGGTGCTGGATCTGATGAAGGAGGTGGCGGAGGACGATGGGGGCGACTCTAGCGACATCTCTGGCTACCACAGCGACAGCGACAGCGCCATCATGATGTCGGGGAACTCGCCCTACGTCACCAAGCGAGCGAGACACAACTTCCTCACGCGGTCTGGTAAGTCTTTTTTATATAAACAATTGGACCAAGCTTTATTTACATTTTTTTATATACAATGAACATGGTAACAAGTTGTGAAATAAATATAAACAAAGCCTGATCAAGGGTGGTGATAATGCCTTCGGCATTCTCTTCCATCCTCTTCCTTCCCAATGTGCATCTGAATGCACATTTTTTTGGTAATGCTATATCATACCAAGACAAAATTGTCCCGCCTATAATAACGCACAGAGTTCTCCTTCCTTTGAAAAAACCTCTGTGGTAAAGATCCGTTCACATTAAAGATTAAAATCAACATGAGTTCAGAAAAGTGTTTGTGCATTTGAATGGACCTTGGGAAGATACCATTACAAACCCTATACATCGGGATCGGGAAGATAACACTACTTAGAAAATGTGCATTTGGATGCACATCGGACAGGTACCACTACAAATGATAAAAGCGCTTGGGAAGGAAGAGGATAGATTGAAAAAAAAAAACAAACTTATGAGACGTCCAGAAATATGAATAAAATTAAACTCCCCCTACGTCACCAAGCGAGCGAGACACAGCTTCCTCACGCGGTCTGGTAAGTCCATAGATTGAAAAAACAAACTTATATGAGACGTCCAGAAATATGAATAAAATTGAAATCGGAGCAAAAAAATATTTTTTTTTACATATCTATACAAAAACAAACAATACAGGGGCAAGGACTCTCATTGTTACAGACCTCTCTTTAAATAAATATTCATTAAAAAAAAAAAAAACAACAAACAAACAATACTTCCCACATTCTCAAGCTAGATAGCTAGTAGCTAGGGATAGAGGCAAGGGAGATATAATGCATTTAGAAATTGCTTTCTAGAATCACCCTTATATCTTCTCATTTTCAGGGCACTTCGGTTGAACTGAATTAGGTCAGTGGTTAAGCACTCGCTTGCCATGCGGAAGGTCCTGGGTTCGATCCCCCGTGCCGACAAAAATTTGTATTCTTAATTTGGTTACAGTTGTTTGTAAGGGATACCTTCCGGTGCACTCGTGTTGACCCAGCACCTAAATGGGAAGTATTGTGTCACTTCTCGCCCATCAGAGGGGAGGCATACTACGGGATGGGCAGGCTACAACACAGACCACAAGCGTCTACAGTAGCTCCTGTTTCATGGCTACGAAATAAAAAAGGACTGATAAACTCTCATCATTTATTCTCAAGATTTGCGACCCCACACTAGGGGGTTAGAGTCCTCTTGTTTTGTGGGGCGGTTTCAGTTCTTAAAAAAAATCTTTTCTCACTACGGGAATCTTCTTTTTTTTCACCTTCTTTTACTCATAATGAGAAAAAAATCTATTCTCATCATGATTGTCAATATGGGTATGTGGGAGACTCCATTTTTATCTCCCATGTATTTCACAGGAGTTGAGTTCTCAGCTGTGGATCGCCCTGTATATGGGACACTTGATTTTAATCAAAATTTGAAAGAAAAAAAAAATCTGAAACTGAAATCGACATCAACCGATTGTGAAGCGTCTCCCCGGATGCACCCGCCAAGTTCAAGACCATAAAAAGGCAGAGGAGTCCCACTCTGAGCCCGCCGGGGGTCTTGAGTTTCAAATGGCCTACTTTTGAGAGGCCCCAGCAATCCCAGCCTGCTCCAAGTGTCCTACTTCTATAGTGGCCCCACGAGAGAGTGCGATCCAACGGGTCTTGACGCGTTAATTTATTTCTGTCTGCCTCAGTGTTTACGAGTTGGAGATGCCAAGTAGAATCTTTTTTTTTTTTTTTTTGGCTTTCTTTTATATGGCAGGATTCTCCTTCAAGAAGCTCTTCCATCCAACCATAGATACTTGTTTTTTTTTTGATAGATACTTGTTATTATAACCGACTTCAGTAGCTTGATCGATAAGGCGGCGGACTTGTAACCTGGATGTCGGTGGTTCAAGTCCCGGTTTCAGCGTAGATTTAGTTAAGCGAGTTTGAGTACAGTTGTGATATCACGAAAGTGATTAACACAAATACGATAACTTTAAACACAATTAGCAATATTAATTGTTGTTGTTGTTTTAGTTGTAAACAGCATGGCTACAGATAGAAGGAATGATGGTCTCCAACCAATTTAAGTTGAAAAGTTGGCTCATCCTGAAGCACATATTTTTATGTGTGATCATCAACCACCATGATAACTTGGGCTTTTTCTTTGTAAGTCATTAAACCCATAGAGAACTGCAAGCTAACTTGGCTTATTATGGTTGGCTAGGCTGCTTTCTAATTATAGTACTCCAGAGAGGCACTTTTCCTTTATTCAAAGTCCCTAGCTAGGCACATTGTTAATGCTATGATACTATGGGTTTTAGGTGTTTATGTATATTCTTCATAGTGAGTTTGTTGTTATTATCATATTTTTATCTTCTTTTTATCAGTTTGGGATTAACATCGTTTTCAATTGCATGGTCTTATCACGACGGGGTTTTTAGCCTCCATTCACAGGAAACTCAAAACCTGCTACCCACATTAACCTCACCAAGCCTGGGTTGGGCCAGAATGCTAGCATCACGAAGTGTTCACCTTGCTGGACGTTGCTTATTATTATATTTTTTTTTTTTTTTTTTTTTTTTTTGGGTTTAACGTCGCTTTCAACTGCCATGGTCATATCACGACGGGGTTTTACCCTCCATTCGCAGGAAACTCACAAACCTGCTACTCACATTGACCTCACCCAGCCTGAGTGGGGCCGGGAAAAGCCAGCGTCACGAGAATTAGAATTTGAATGGTCACCCATCCAAGTCTTAACCTCGCTGGATGTCGCTTAACTTCGGTGTTCTGAAGGGAACCGGTGTATTCAACATGCCATCGACGCTGGCTTATTATATTATCATTATCATATTCTTCAAAAACATCATTAATATAGGCATAGGCAATAATAATTTTATTACTTTGAGTCTACTACAGGTGTTCAAATGTATATCCTTGTTCCTCTGTTTGTTGTTAATTACCATGATTAGTTGCTCACAGGCAGTTTTATGTTCAACAGTTAAGCAGCTAATCTTTTACTAGGCGTTCCTTTGAAGAATAAGTTTTGGAATTCGAATGAACTAGAATTTCTATTGGATGTAAGTTGAAAACATTCTCATCTGCAGCATTATCATAAATTCATAATCAATTATAGTAAATTGACATTGCTGATAATTAAATTGGTATTGGTGTTACCATGTAGGTACGTATATGAGTCATAATAGACCATCTTGCTATCTGACATTTTTTTACGTTAATCTATCTTTTGAATCTGAATTGTTAGAATGTTTCTTTTTTTTTAATTTCTCCAAGATGGTTATCTTGTACCTACGGATAGATGTTTGTTCTAATCAAACCTGATTTTTATCTATGGTCACTTTAAATTTTGGAGTGTAAACTTGTAAGGTTGCCGGCCCATTTATCGCCATGGTCCAAATTTCGCCATCCCACGTTATCTCAGTAGATATTTAAAATTGGTGCCATTCATTATGAGCATCTTGTGTAATTATCTTTAAATGTTTACTAGTTGTTTTCATAACAACCGTGAGTGCCCCCGAAAAAATAAAAAATATCATTTTCATTTTCAACAAGGGCTTTTATAATATTGTAAGGTAAGCAATTTTGAATTAATTCAATTTTTTGGTTACTACTTGCATATGATTGTCTTTAATTGTTACTTTTGGGTTTACTCTTTATTATTAATCTGTGCTTTAAGGTTTACTCTATTATTAATCTGTCCTAAAATCGCAACCTAGGTGGCGATATTAGGATACACTGTACCCTAATATCGCCAAAGTTGGAGGTCTGAGAAAAAATGTTTCCTTCGGTTTCAGGATTAATTTTGCTTTAAATAATCTTTCGATTTAAGAAACAACTAAATATTCTAGGTGTTACTTTAATTCTTACAGGAAAAACTATAACACAAAAAATTTCAAAAATGAAAGATTACATTAACTCTACAACGGTGAACTCACAAAAAAATTCAAGGTATATTTTTTTTTGCTTTTATTAACGTTGCTTTCAAATGCTTAGTCATTTATGATATGCTATATGATAAGAACCTTTACGAGTCAATGACCTAACTAATATTGTTTTCTTGCCATGTTGCCAGATAGAACTTTTCTAAGTTATAACCTACCTCTTTGTTTTCTTGCCATGTTGCCAGATAGAACTTTTCCAAGTTATAACCTACCTCTTTATTTTCTTGCCATGTTGCCAGATAAAACTTTTCTAAGTTATAACCTACCTCTTTGTTTTCTTGCCATGTTGCCAGATAGAACTTTTCTAAGTTATAACCTACCTTTCTTGCCATGTTGCCAGTTCGTTCCGGCAGCAACAGGAGCGGCAGAACCGGTCTAGTTCTGAGTGGAGCTTCCAGTTCAGAGAGTCCTCCGGACATCGAAAGAGGTAATGGACTTACAATACTGCTACTTACTTTTAAACAAGATTTGTGCTTTATTTCTGGTAGTCTGTCCGGTACCTACTGTCTGTCCCGGTAGCTCAGTGGTAAAGGCGGCTCTCTGTGAATCCATAGACTCCAGAGGACGTGGGTTCGAAACCCAGCTGGGACATGTATTTAAAATTAATCAAATAATATAATTACGAGAATGCACTTATTGTCTGGCTGGGGGACTATAAACATGGAGTAGACCAGCAGACTGTCTGGGGGACTATAAACAGGGAGTAGACCAGCAGACTGTCTGGGGGACTATAAACAGGGAGAAGACTAGCAGTCTGACTGGGTTACTATAAACAGGGAGTAGACCAGCAGTCTGGCTGGGGGACTTTAACATAAAAAAAAAGATAAACAACTTACATAATATAGATAAACTATCCATTCTACTTTCTTCTCGTGTTTCATTACTTATCTTGCTTCACGTGACAGGTCCCAACTGGAGTGACTGGTCCACCACCACCTCCACGACGACGGTGGAAAAGCCCAGCGCCTCCTCCTCCAGTGTGGATCGGCTCACCTCCATCACCTCCTCCATCCCCAGCTGTCCCTCCTGTCATGAGGCGCGGGGCGCAAGTCTCCTCGCCCAAACCAACAGCCAGAAGGAAATCGTCACCCTGCAGGGCGAGCTGGAGAACACCAAGAAGGAGCTGGAGATCGCCAAGGCGAAGATCGAAGCCCTGACCAAGTCGATACAGACGCAACAGACTTCTACCAAGTGAGTGAAGGAAGGAAATGATTGAGAGAGAAGACTTCTACCAAGTGAGTGAAGAAGGAAATGATTGAGAGAGAAGACTTCTACCAAGTGAGTGAAGAAGGAAATGATTGAGAGAGAAGACTTCTACCAAGTGAGTGAAGAAGGAAATGATTGAGAGAGAAGACTTCTACCAAGTGAGTGAAGAAGGAAATGATTGAGAGAGAAGACTTCTACCAAGTGAGTGAAGAAGGAAATGATTGAGAGAGAAGACTTCTACCAAGTGAGTGAAGGAAGGAATTTTAAAATTTTCATTAATTCATTTACATCATGTACCATTGTACCATTTAAATCATATAGCATACATACAAGAGTGTATACCGAAATGCTTAAAATATAATAATAAAAAATAAGGAGGAAATGATTGAGAGAAAAGAAGGAACTTTTTTTTATTCACACTTTATTTTTTATACAATACAAAAATAAATAAATTATTAACAAAGATCAAAAAAAATTACAATATTTACAAAATAAGATATAGAGAAGAAAATATTTAAATTTAAATGTACAATGTATTGTAATCCGGGGCGAAGTTAATACCTCTGCCATTTAACCTCAAACGTAACAAGTTTGAGGAAATTTTTGAGAGAAAAGAAGGAAAGTAACAAGTTAAGAGGTAAGTTTTGAGAGACAAAGTAACAAGTGTGTTCAGGAGGAAATTCTTGAGAAAAAAGAAAACGGGTAAGATGTCCGAAAAGTGTTTTAATTTCGGTGTGATGTCGAGGAGCTCTTTATATATTTAAGATGAGCGTTTCTTAGCTTTTTTTATTTCGTAGCCATGAAACAGGCGCTACTGTAGACGCTTGTAGTCTATCTTGTAGGCCATCCCGTAGTATGCCTTCCCTCTGATGGACAAGAAGTGACACAGTACTACCCATTTAGGTGCTGTGTCAAGTAGCTACTAGCTCAGAGAAAGATAAAGATCCGATCCATGTCAGTAATTATGTAAAAACGCAGGAAGTTTCTTTACTGCAAAACTAAACTGGATGAAGATTCAAAAGAAACGCAGAGAAGAAAAGGATTTTGTTAAGTTTTATTTGCTCGATTTAACAAAAAATAATATTGAAAAAAGTTCTCTTTTCCACGTATCTTTCAACCTTTAAAAAGATCTACACTTTTCTGTATGTAGAGCAGATGGTAGACATCTTATAGTACCAAGTAACCAATCCTTCCTATCATTAAAAACTGGTTCAAATGATATGTTGGATCTTCAACATTCAGATTTGATTGCACCAAATTTTCGTCAGTAATGAAAATCAAAATTATACATCTTCATCACGATGGCTGGCTTTTTTGATTTCTTGTCCAATAATTTTCCTGTTGAGCCTGTTGAAGAAAGTAGTACGAATCATGAATCTCAAATGCCAGACAGCCCCATCGAAAAAATTGATCCTCCGTTTGAAACTCCAAGCGCGTACATCTCCAGACTCAACCAGGAAAATCAAATTATGCTTTACACCCACTTCAAAATTCGACACGAAAACCACCGATTGGAACGCTACCTCAACGGGCGGGACTTCGCAATACTCTACCTGGATAAAATTGGCGATGAGGGACGCGTTCTTCGAAGCGAACTCCAGAAGAAAACGGGTCAGTTGAGGCCTCCTTGGATATTTATTCGCGGAATCCACAAACCACCAAAGCAATTCGTCGCAAGCTTCCATGATGGATTGATTGAAACTTGGATTAGCAATCCCGAGGTATCCTACGGGTACGATCTGATCATCATTGGAGACGGGCCAGGAGCCATGTCCGCGGCAAAAACAGCCATCTCTCACAAACGAAAGGTCTTGCTTTGCAGATTCGGTGACCGAAAGCGTCCAGGCTTCCCCGATAATCTTCTGTATCTCCTTCAAACTAATGTGGATCCGGCTTTAGATCCAAAATATATCTGGAAAAACGCAGCCAAAGCATGCAGAAAGGTGTCTGTTCACGCTAAAAGTGATGTGTTCCAAGCTTTGAAAGCTATTGGTGTTCACGTCACCCAGAGTCCGGTTACCTTTACGAACAGTCACACCCTCATGCTGTTGGAGCAGAACAGACCTGTGACAGGTCTCAACTTTCTGTTGGCCTGTGATCGAGAAACCATAGCAGTTAATAGACTAACTGCTTTAAATCATCTGCTAATCTCGCGGAATCGACCCGGCAATACTTTGGTTCTCGGTAACTCTGCGTTTGGAATCGAGGTCGCAACTATTCTGCATTACCTTTGTGTGCCCGTCACACTGATGTATCCAGGAACTATCCTAAAACATTTTGATCAAGAATGTTCCCAGAGATTAGTGGCTTCTTTAGTGAAAGCAGGCGTCCGCGTGGAGTCTTGTCTCATCAAAGAGATTTCAACTACCACCGAAGGAAAACTAGTTACCGCTCTTCGGACGCACAATGCAGAGACAATACGTGAGAAGTTCAGGACTGTGGTAGATGCGACGGAGAAGAAATTTAATCACCGGTCGTTGAATCTCTTGCAAATAGGGGTGAAGTTTGACAGGAAGGTGAACTTTGTGTTGTGCAATGAGAAAGACCAGACTTCCGTGAGCAACATCTATGCAGTGGGAGGCATTGTGAGCGGGAGACCTCACATATCGTCCATGGCAGAAACGGCGGGTCGTTTGTTGAGTGAAAGGCTCTTTGGACTGGATGACACTCTGATGGACTATTCTTATCTCCCTTTTGTTGTGAAGGGAATTATAGAGTACGGAAGCGTAGGGATGAGTGAAGAAGCTGCTATTAAGGCTCACGGAAAAGACAATATCACCGTGCACAGGTCGTCCTACAAGGGTTTCGACAATTTGCTAGACGCTGAAATGGAGGAGAATTTTGTCAAGCTCATCTGTCTGAGACTGGGAGGGAGAGTTGTGGGAGTGCATGTGCTGGGGCAACATGTTGATTCTATACTCTTTGGATACTCTCTCGCTCTGAGGAAGATGTTGACCAAATCCCAGTTGGACGCTAGCATGAGTGTGGACTTATCGAATATTGCTGAGATTACACAGATGTGAAATTCAACACCAACTTATTGCTAGTTCATTAAAATACTCTGTTTGTACTTTTATATTCATTGAGCTTATATTTTGTTTTTTTTTAATTTAAAAAAATAATTTTCGATACAATTTTGAGTACGACTTTCATACAATATTGTTTGTCGAATTCAAGAGCTGTAATAACGATAGTAATTATTGTTGAATTTTTCCAAAACAATCCATTCCTTACCTGTCCTTGTAAATTTTAAAACCAAAAAATATACTAAATTTTCACAATCAATAATTTTGTCAAACATTTATTCTATTAAAAAAAAAAAAAAAAAATTGGAAAAATTAACCCTTCATGACACTAAACACCATTAACCTATTGCTGTTTCAGAGAGTTGAGTGGGACGCGCCTCATTCGTTGCTATGGCAACCTGTACTCGCAGGCCCGAGTAGACGCCATGGAAACACTGGACGCTTTACCTCAGCTGAGAGACGCGGCAGAGCTCAAATCCAAGATTCTGTTCTCCGTTGTCGTGGTAGGTATTAGGTTGTTAGAGCGACACAGACTGTCGAAACTTTGGGCGAAATAAATTTACATTTTTGTTATACAACCGACCTCAGTAGCTTGATCGATAAGGCGGCGGACTTGTAATCTGGAGGTCGGTGGTTCAAGTCCCGGTTTCAGCGTAGATTTAGTAAAGCGAGTTTGAGTAGTTGTGATATCACGAAACTGATTAGCACATATATGGTAACATTTTTGTTATACCTCTGTAGCCAGCCTCCGTGACGTAATAGTTGTGACTACTGACAGAGTTCCGGAATTCGACTCCCAGTTGGGCCAGACTTTTCGACGAAAATTCTGTTCCATCCAAACACGTGAGGCTGGCATTTCCGGCCAGGGTGTTACCCTCCATTCGCAGGAAACTCACAAACCTGCCACCCACATTATCCTCACCCAGCCTGGGTTGGTCTTCACCTCGCTGGACGTTGCTTAACTTCGGTGATCCTACGAGAACCGGCGCAAACCAATTTCCGTAGCTCGATCAATGGGGCAACATACTTGAGAAACATTAAAAGAAATTACCAACCTCAGTAGCTTGATTGATAAGGCGGCGGACTTGTAAGGTCAGCGGTTTGTGTCCGGGATTCAGCGTAGTTTGAGTAGATGTGATATCACGAAAATCATTTTGTTTGTTTATTTAAAAAAAAACGTTTCTCTCTTCTTAAATTCTATGCAAGTTCCTAATAATATTATTTCTGATTGAATCTTTTATTCTTATATTTATAATTGGCATTATTATCATTATTGTTTCGACCACATCCCCTGCCTCCTTCTGAATCCTGCACCGGTGACTTCTGCGCATGCTGACCTTGAGAATAGCGTCGCCTCCTTCTGAATCCTGCGCATGTGACTTCTGCGCATGCTGACCTTGAGATAGTGACTCATTTCATATCCTTTTCCAATGTTTGCTTCCAGCTCGCCTTCAGATCCACATTCTCGCAAGTCTCTCAGAAGAAGGACCACATCCGTCGCCTCCTTCTGAATCCTGCGCCGGTGACTTCTGCGCATGCTGACCTTGAGAACAGCGTCGCCTCTTTCCTCAGGAAGACGGTGGACACGTTCGATTTGTCGCACTGTATTGAGGTAAGAATGAAAAAGAAAAACGGAAGACCAAAGATCAGATGGGGAGACAAAAGCCGTGTTTTTCTTTTGGATAAGTTTTTTTTCCAGGATCGGTATTTCCAAATATTTTCATTTTCTTCCAAGTTTAGCTTTCCCACTATTCGTGAAAGAAAAATGCGTTTCGGTAGTTATAAAGATAAACAATGGACTCAACCTATAAAAGAAATGGAAGCAAGAATTTTATAAATCCATTTTGGTTTTATAAAATTTTATAAATCCATTTACCAAACTAGAAGAAGAAGATTATTCTTCTTCCAAAAGAAAAATGACTTTCTTCCAGTTTGTCCATTTGAATCCCCTTTGGTCAGAAAGAAAAATACAGCTAAAATTGAAGAAGACCTAAGAGAAAAAAACTGGAGAAAAGAGGATGCGCTAAATAGATAGAGTCCTCTTGTTTTGTGGGGCGGTTTCAGTTCTTAAAAAAAAATCTTTTTCATTATGGGTATCTTCATTTTTTTCATCTTCTTTTACTCATAATGAGAAAAAAATCTTTTCTCATCATGAATGTCTATAGGTATGGGAAACTTCATTTTTATCTCCCATGTATTTCACAGAAGGTGAGTTCTCAGTTGCGGGCCATCCTGTATATGGGTAACTTGATTTTAATCTCTCATGTATTTCACAGGAGGTGAGTTCTCAGCTGTGGGCCACCCTATATATATGGGTAACTTGATATTAATCTCCCTTGTATTTCACAGGAGGTGAGTTCTCAGCTGTGGGCCATCCTGTATATGGGTAACTTGATATTAATCTCCCATGAATTTCACAGGAGGTGAGTTCTCAGCTGTGGGCCATCCTGTATATGGGTAACTTGATATTAATCTCCCATGTATTTCACAGGAGGTGAGTTCTCAGCTGTGGGCCATCCTGTATATGGATAACTTGATATTAATCTCCCGTATGTTTCACAGGAGGTGAGTTCTCAGCTGTGGGCCACCCTATATACATGGGTAACTTGATATTAATCTCCCATGTATTTCACAGGAGGTGAGTTCTCAGCTGTGGGCCACCCTGTATGACTACCCCTGCCTCAAGACCTGCTCAGGTCTGCAGCAGTACATTCGCGACTCTGTGCGCCTCGCCTGGGCCCTGGTGAATCAGGTAATAATAATAATAATGTTCACCAACCAACATCCTCCCCACATGGTGAACAAAGTAACACCAGAAAACTTTTTTTTTTTTCAAGCTTTATTGGGAGGACAAAATACAGGTAACAGTATAAAATTAAGAAAAGAAAAAAAAACCAAACAAATGACAAAATAAATCATTAAAAAAAAAGAAAATAACAATAATGTCCTACCTAAAGGGCGGGGTTATTGCCTGTGGCAATTTCTTCCACCCAACCCTTGATCATAGACCCGCCCCTGGTGTAAAACCAGAGTTGGGTGGAAGAGATTGCCAAAGGCAATATGCCCGCCCTTTAGTTAGAGTAGCTATATTCAAACCAGTCCCCCCATAATATTCGATTCCATTCAATTCCAGTTCCATAATATTCGATTCCATTCAATTCCAGTTCCATAATATTCGATTCCATTCAATTCCAGTTCCATAAAATTCGATTCCATTCAATTCCAGTTCCATAATATTTGATTCCATTCAATTCCAGTTCCATAAAATTCGATTCCATTCAATTCCAGTTCCATAATATTCGATTCCATTCAATTCCAGTTCCATAATATTCGATTCCATTCAATTCCAGTTCCATAATATTCGATTCCATTCAATTCCAGTTCCATAATATTCGATTCCATTCAATTCCAGTTCCATAATATTCGATTCCATTCAATTCCAGTTCCATAATATTCGATTCCATTCAATTCCAGTTCCATAATATTCGATTCCATTCATTCCCAGTTCCATAATATTCGATTCCATTCAATTCCAGTTCCATAAAATTCGATTCCATTCAATTCCAGTCCCCCCATAATATCAGATTCTATTCAATTCCAGTTCCATAATATTCGATTCCATTCAATTCCAGTTCCATAATATTCGATTCCATTCAATTCCACTGGTCGCACTGGTGGTCAAGTGGTTAACACGCTAGTCTGGTAATCCAGGTAGCGTAGGGATCCGTTGGTTCGAATCCCACCCAGTGCACGAATTTTTCCTCATTTATTTGAGTTTCTGACCACATAATAATAAGACTCACAGGGTTAGGTGGTAGAAAATGCTTTGTTTGAGCATTAACCTCGCCTTGTGATTAGCTTCCACTAAAGTGTAATATTATTGTCCCGTCTGTCACGGTAGCTCTGTGGTAAAGCCGGCACTCTGTGAATCCAGAGGTTCCAGAGGTCGTGGGTTCGAAACCCAGCCGGGACATGACAAGTTTTCCTCCCATTTGGGAATTTTACCACATAATAATAAGTCTTGAGCTTACTGCTGGAATAATGGGACTTAATAGTCCTAATCGGGCAGTATAAATAAGGCGATATTATTATTATTATTATTATTAATTCCAGTCCCCCCCCTTCGTGCTGGAGTACGAGCAGCGCACGTTCAAGCGTGACCATCACGTGCGCCATCATGTCTCCAAGCTGGACAGTGACGTCATCAAGACCTACCTCTGGCCTGCGCTGCTGGAGGGCCCGGCCGGCGCATGCGTGTACAAAGCTGTCGTCATCACGTGATCATCCGGAAGCTAATCCCAAAAGCTGTCGGCATCACGTGATCATCCGGAAGCTATTGTCATCACGAGATCATCCGAAAGCTGATCCCAAAAGCTGTCGTCATCACGTGATTATCCGGAAGCTGTTGGCATCACGTGATCATCCGAAAGCTGTGGTCATCACGTGATCATCCGAAAGCCAATCCCAAAAGCTGTCGTCATCACGTGATCATCCGAAAGCTGTCGTCATCACGTGATCATCCGAAAGCTGTCGTCATCACGTGATCATCCGAAAGCTGTTGGCATCACGTGATCATCCGAAAGCTGTGGTCATCACGTGATCATCTGGAAGCTGTTGGCATCACGTAATCATCCGAAAGCTGTGGTCATCACGTGATCATCCGAAAGCTGTGGTCATCACGTGATCATCCGAAAGCTGTGGTCATCACGTGATCATCCGAAAGCTGTGGTCATCACGTGATCATCCGAAAGCTGTGGTCATCACGTAATCATCCGAAAGCTGTGGTCATCACGTGATCATCCGAAAGCTGTGGTCATCACGTGATCATCCGAAAGCTGTTGGCATCACGTGATCATCCGAAAGCTGTTGGCATCACGTGATCATCCGAAAGCTGTTGGCATCACGTGATCATCCGAAAGCTGTTGGCATCACGTGATCATCCGGAAGCTGTTGGCATCACGTGATCATCCGAAAGCTGTTGGCATCACGTGATCATCCGGAAGCTGTTGGCATCACGTGATCATCCGGAAGCCAATCCCAAAAGCTGTCGTCATTTTCTGTTTATACTGATTAAAATAGAGAGGTTAGTTGGTGACATGGATATTCAGAACTATTACCTGCTGATGAGAGCAAATAAGCTCGAAACAGCTGTCCAGGTATGTTCTGATATTCATGTACATCTAGTACAACTTCTCACTTTTCTGTTTATACTGACTGATACTGATCACGTAATCATTCGAAAGCTGATCCCAAAAGCTGTCGGCATCACGTAATCATCCGAAAGCTAATGCCTAAAGCTGTCGGCATCACGTAATCATCCGAAAGCTAATCCCAAAAGCTGTCGTCATCACGTGATCATCCGAAAGCTAATCCTAAAAGCTATGGTCATCACGTGATCATCCGAAAGCTGATCCCAAAAGCTGTCGGCATCACGTAATCATCCGAAAGCTAATCCCAAAAGCTGTCGTCATCACCTAATCATCCGAAAGCTGATCCCAAAAGCTGTCGTCATCACGTAATCATACGAAAGCTGATCCCAAAAGCGTGAGATTCTTTTAGGACTGATTTCATTAACTTCTTGAGGTGTTAAAATCAGCCTTGAATAGTGTTTCGGTCTATGAGCATTTCCATGACAATATATTTATTTTGGTACCTACTATGTCTGTAAAAATCATGTATAAAATTGAAATTTACTGAACATATTTTTTTTTTATGTTAGATTTCAAAATTTATTAAATTAGGTACGAGCAGACGAGATCTAGCATGTCATAAGAATCATGGATGCGCAGTGTACGATTTTATGAACATGAGGCTTGAGGCATTATTGTTTTTTTTTAAACTTAATTCGCACCCTTGTCCGAGTTGTCGGAAAAAGAGAAAAATAAATTCTCAAGAGAGATTGTAAACCTAGAGCCACCGCACATTTCTCCTCTTTGGTATCCTTACTCGGCGCCAAACGGGAAGTTCATATGACATGCTACATCTCGTCTCTACTTTTTGTCGTCTTTACTCAAAAATGGTTGTAAGTAAATTTTATCAAGTATTTGGTAAGAGCCTTGTTGATATAATTATATTTTTTTTATAAATAGATTACCTTCTAATAGTGGTTTGCTACCACTAGAGCAAGAGATCATCTCTTGATCCAAACAATATGGGTTCGAACCTTCGCACCGGCGAAGGGATTGTATGAAATGGCTCTTAATTTTCGCTATTGATAATTTTGAGATCCTAAAATAATTTTGATGTGGTTGGAAAAGACTTTGTTGTAAGACAATCTAATGTTTGAGCATGTAAAAATCAAGTACATCTATTGACTCCCTCAAGGAGTATTTAAAACAAACTAAAATAATCAACCTGATTTAGTTCATTGAGGAATCGGCGCGAACGACCAGTGGTGTTAAAGCGCCTAACGAAAAAAAAATCAAGTAATGTTTATTGAATAAATTTCTGATTGATTGGTAGACTGTGTTATTGGAACTAGCAATTTATGCTGACATAGTCGATCACCGTGGCAGAGTGGCTAATAGCATTGGTTGCTGACCCAGAGGTTGCGGGTTCGAATCCCGGCTGGAGCGGAAAATTCTGACCGAGTTTTTTCCGCTTCCGGAATGGCATGGATGTAAAGGTGCAGTGACCTGAAGTAATGCAAAAGCAATTCCGGTGCACAACTACCTCAAAAAAAAAAAAAATAAGGAATAAGTTTTTTTAAAGATGACTGTTTCATAGCCTTTTTTTATTTCGTCGCCATAAAACAGGAGCCACTATAGACGCTTGTGGTCTGTGTTGTAGCCTGTCCATCCCGTAGTATACCTCCCATCTGATGGGCGAGAAGTGACACAATACTTCCAATTTAGGTGCTGGGTCAACACGAGCGCACCGGGAGGTATCCCTTACAAACAATATTGTAACCAAATTAAGAATACAAATTTTTGTCGGCACGGGGAATCGAACCCGGGACCTTCCGCATGGCAAGAGAGTACTTAATTAGTAATTACTGAGCTAATCGCGCGCTCTTGTTTTTCTGTTCTTAAATTTTAATATCAAATACGTAGATAGATATCAAATTGAATTATTTTAAAAAAAGAGAGAAGTATATAAAAAATATACTTCTCTCTTTTGTAAATAATTAATATCTTTTGTAAATTTTAAAATTTATTAATAATAGATCCTACTTTATTTATTATAGATATTTTATGAATATTTTTTTTGTACATTTTTACCACCGACAAGTTTTACCGTTATACATTTTTTTATTCCATACTTTAGTCTAAGTACTTTTGATTTTAATGTTCTGTACTTTTATTTATTTTATGAATTACCAGAAACGGTAGATCTTTGGTTATTTCTGTGAAAATTGTTTAAAGCTTCGATTAATAAAGTTTATATTATTTTAATAATGCTACTTTACTTCTCATTTCATCAACTTATTTTTTGTGTAATCCTATACATTATAATTATAATTTGCCCCTAAACGGTGACCTCGGTTCGATCCCAGGATTTTTTCTACTCTGTTCTTAGGTGTTCAGGGTCCAGTCATACTTCGTGAGGAAAAATGAGTAGCTGCTTTAATGTCAGCAGCGACCAGTGGCAGAATTATAAGCAAAAATAAGACATTAGGATAATAATAATAAAGCACCAGGCGAGGTTAATGCTCAAAGCATTTTCTAGCACCTAACCCTCACAGTTTTATTATTATGTGGTCACGAACTCAAATTAATGAGGAAAAATTCATGCACCCTACGCTACCTGGATTACCTACCAGACTAGCGCCTTAACCACTTGAATACCAGTGCACCAGTGGATAAGGTAGATTTGCTAGATATTTTCCACTACCTAATGGTAGATTCCTAAATGCAGTAAAGAGGGGACTGGAGATAAGTTATAAACATGTACGATTGTACGCACCCCAAAATTATGCTAGACACAAATCTAGCTGTTTTAATTAGCTATTACTTGCTACCGAGGTACCTACTTGTCTTAGACAGTAAATTGCAATTAATCTGTGCATGGAGATTGTCCTAGAAAAAAGATAATTAAACTCTCCTTGACAGAGAAGATAACCACCAACAGATAGACAAAGTTTAAGAACCTGTGAAAGACATTCACAGGGATGTAAACAATTTAATGAAATTGTAAACATAGAAATAGTAAGCAATCAGCAGCTCTGAATATTGTTCAACTAACAATCAAACAACTGGTAATCTACTGTTTTTTAAGAGATTTTTTTTATCAAAATAATCAATTTGCAGGTCATATGAACCTCACCCAGCCTGGGTTGGTCCAGGAATGTCTACGGCGGTTCAATGTTCGAATTTAAATTGTTATTGTTATTGACCATCACTGTCAACGGTCTGTCCCGGTAGCTCAGTGGTAAAGGCGGCACTCTGTGAATCCAAAGACTCCAGAGGTCGCGGGTTCGAAACCCAGCGGGGACAAGACAAGCTACCCGGACAGAAGTAGGTAGGCTACCATCGTTCACGATGACGCCACCCTACGATGATGATGAGGGTAGTTAGGTGAAAAACAGCAACGCCGCTTCTGAGAAAGAATCATTGATTGTGGACAAATAATAAAACATATCATGCAGATTTGAATCTAGAATCATCCATTCTACCTAAATCATTTATTATTATTTACATTAATCTTCAACATAATATCATCTTAGCTAAACTATTCTTTAGGATAAAGCTCAGGTCAACACTCCCCAGCAATAGTTATCTTCTCGAATCTACAGAGTGTAACATTGGTTACGATAATTCAACGAACTGACCTCAGTGGGTTGATCGATCAGGCGGCGAATTTGTAAACTGGAGGTCGGTGATAGTTATCTTCTCGAATCTACAGAGTGTAACATTGGTTACGATAATTCAACTAACCGACCGCAGTAGCTTGATCGATAAGGCGGCGGATTTGTAACCTGGAGGTCGGTGGTTAAAGTCCTTGAGCTCTCTTATACTCGTATCCAGGTTGGACTGAATTATTCTATCCTATCAGATAATCTAGACATAAACCATCACACTAAACGGGAATGAGCCTCCCAAGATTCCCTAGAACATAGCTTCTAGGCGATCAACGGGTTCACAATACCCATGTCCCGATAGCTCAGTGGTAAAGGCGGCACTCTATGAATTCAGAGATTCCAGAGATCGTGGGTTCGAAACCCAGCAGCGACATGACAAGTTTTCTTCCATTTGGGATTTTTACCACATAATATTAGGCTTACTGCTGGGATAATGGGGCTCAATAGTCCTAATCGGGTTGTATAAATAAGGCGATATTATTATTATTATTATTATCTCCCGTATCCTTCCTCCACCATCACATAACTCTCATGGACACGGAAGGAGGTAAATGTTACCTGGAAATTGTTTTTTTACAAGCAGGTTCTTCGTACGTTCAATTTGGACTGTATTGCCTTCTTTATGCTGCCCAACTAGGAGTAAGACCAAGAGGTACTATTATGTGCTCAAAATCCCAATTGGAAGGATAACTTGTCATGTCAACAAAAACACAAATGCCTTTAAAGTAGTTTAAAGTACAAATTAAAGAACTTCTCATAAAAAGAGTATACCTACCTTATTTTGATGATGTGAACAAACTATTTCATAGCAATTGTGTACTATTATGTCTCTAAACGCCTATAATAAATCTTCCTGCCTATAATAAATTATTTGACATTGTAAAATGTAATTATTTTTCAAATTGAGTACAATTTATTAATTTATTATGTACCTACAATAAAAAAAATTCAGATTGAATTGAATTAATGTCCCGGCTGGGTTACTGTTACACGCTATACAGTATGTTTCAGAAAAGGTGGCCACCCCCTCGTAACTTTTGAACGCGACGGAATTTTTCAATTCTGTAAAGTCCTAGGTATAGGAAGTGCCCTATGGCCCATCCTGTGGTCATATTTATTTTTGGCCCCGGTCGGCCCTTCCGGCTTTTAGGCCATATTTTTTCATTTTTCTCGCGAATTTTAAATGGAATGCTATATTTTTTGTTCCTGTTAATTAAAGTGCAAGTTAGGCTGAGTATAATGAGCTTTTAAAATTTTCAAAAACCTTATCAGGGGCGGAGCTAGTAGGGTGCAAGTTTCAAAATTGTTACACCCTGTATTTCAGCGTTAGTTAGATTTTTTAGTACTTTTTTTATGTTCGTAGGTTCAAAATATTGTTTTACACCATATGAAATCAAAAAAATATTCTTGTTTACATCTAATCAGGGTCATAGTAAGGTTTTTGTAAAAGTACTTTTTTTCTCACGTCAATTTTTCCGTAAATTAATGGTGTTCTCGAAATTGGCATTTTTAGAGGTGAAAGTCTGCAGTGACATATGTTTTTTATACTTGAAATCGAAAGAAAACTTAACGGAGCAGCGATTAAAATCATAAAAAAAGCCATTTAACCTGCTAGTTTTTTCACGACAGTGTCCGGTAAAGTGGGTGAATTTTGTATTGGATTTTTTTGTTGTTGAGGAAACACAATTGGCATAGAAAATAAATAATACCTAATAAGGGAATAATACTTCAATTAACATAACTAAATGCGAAATTAAATGAAGATTATTTCTTCTAAATCAGTGCCGGATAATTTTTTTCTCTCTCTCTTTCTCTCTCTCTCTCTCTCTCTCTCTCTCTTCGCCTCTTTAAAATAATTGAATTGGTTTAATTTTCACCCTCAAGAGTTTAGTACTTGACGTGGTATTTTTTTCTCTTAAATTTCGAGATAATTAGATTTTTATTTAGAGACCTGGTATTCATTACTAGCAACACCAGTATGATTTTTTTTAAATTTGGGTTTAATATCGCGTTTCAAATGCATGGTCATATCATAACGGGGGTGTTACATTCCATTCGCAAGAAACTCACCAACCTCCTAAACACATTTATCTCACCCAGCCTGGGTTAGGCCGGAATGCCAGCATCACGAAGTCTTCTCCTCCTAAATTTCGAGATAATTAGATTTTTATTTAGAGACCTGGTATTCATTACTAGCAACACCAGTATGATTTTTTTTAAATTTGGGTTTAATATCGCGTTTCAAATGCATGGTCATATCATAACGGGGGTGTTACATTCCATTCGCAAGAAACTCACCAACCTCCTAAACACATTTATCTCACCCAGCCTGGGTTAGGCCGGAATGCCAGCATCACGAAGTCTTCTCCTCGCTGGACGTTGCTTAACTTCGGTGATCCTACAAGAATCGTTGCATTCAAAGCGCCATCGGACTGACTCCAGAATTATTGACAATGTGTTTTCTACAGATTTTACCAACTTACCAACTAAAATTGTCTCAAGAGGGGACCCCTAGGCCGACTTTAGAAGCAGCATTATCCGATAATTATTTTTGATACAACTTGAACTTTGAAAAGTGAAAAAAAGAGAGAGAGAAAAAAAAAAAATATCCGGCACTGATTTAGAAGAAATAATTTTCATTTAATTTCGCATTTAGTTATCTTTATTGAAGTAATATTCCCTTATTTGATATTATTTATTATCTATGCCAATTGTGTTTCCTCAACAACAAAAAAAAATCCAATACGAAATTCACCCACTTTACCGGACACTGTCGTGAAAAAAACTAGCAGGTTAAATGGCTTTTTTTATGATTTTAATCGCTGCTCCGTTAAGTTTTCTTTCGATTTCAAGCATAAAAAACATATGTCACTGCAGACTTTCACCTCTAAAAATGCCAATTTCGAGAACACCATTAATTTACGGAAAAATTGACGTGAGAAAAAAAGTACTTTTACAAAAACCTTACTATGACCCTGATTAGAAGTAAACAAGAATATTTTTTTGATTTCATATGGTGTAAAACAATATTTTGAACCTACGAACATAAAAAAAGTACTAAAAAATCTAACTAACGCTGAAATACAGGGTGTAACAATTTTGAAACTTGCACCCTACTAGCTCCGCCCCTGATAAGGTTTTTGAAAATTTTAAAAGCTCATTATACTCAGCCTAACTTGCACTTTAATTAACAGGAATAAAAAATATAGCATTCCATTTAAAATTCGCGAGAAAAATGAAAAAATATGGCCTAAAAGCCGGAAGGGCCGACCGGGGCCAAAAATAAATATGACCACAGGATGGGCCATAGGGCACTTCCTATACCTAGGACTTTACAGAATTGAAAAATTCCGTCGCGTTCAAAAGTTACGAGGGGGGGGCCACCTTTTCTGAAACATACTGTATATTGCTGACTGAACTCAGGCTTGTTTACGTCTCATTCAAGGTCGAGTCAGCGGTGATACATTTCATCAGCACGAAAGTAGGGCCTGGTGTACGAAATTTTGCACCTATTATAGGATAAATATTTTATTAAATTTTGTAAAATATTTATCCTATAAAATAAACTATAAGACCTGTTTGACTGCTGGAGTAAAGGAACTTTTCAGTCTTACCTCGGCAGTATAAACAAGGTCTATTCTATTCTATTCTATTCTATTCTATTCTATTCTATTCTATTCTATTCTATTCTATTCTATTCTATTCTATTCTATTCTATTCTATTCTATTCTATTCCATTCCATTCCATTCTATTCTATTCTATTAACTGGGATTTAACGTCTCAATCCACAGCTAGGTCATCTCGAGACGGGGGTGTTACCCTCCATTCACAGTTTGAAAACCGCTCAGGATTTCCATCAGCTAATCTGTCTCAGGACGTTGTTTACAGTTGCAGCGAGCAAGGTATCAGGACTCTATTATCGTGTTCCACACACGTCAGGATAATGGGCAATTGTTTATAGCGACTCGGTAAATTGTTTACACATGAGTTATCAGTGGGTGCTGATGGAAATCTTGGGTGTCCGATTCATTCTCCTCTCAGCAGTAACACGAGTCTAGAACTCGACCGCTCCCCAGGTGAAGTGGAAAAACGTCATTCTGACTTTGAAAATATTCTCATTTAAGAATAATCACAAAATACACAAGTTTTGAAGAATACCATTTAGGAAAACGACCTGTACGAAGGAACAACTCTTTTCCAGATACCTACTTTAAAAAAAGGATACTTTTTTTACCTTCTTTAGAGATATTGCCTATAGAAAGTAAAAATCTACTAAAAGGCTATTCATATAGTGCTTAAATCAAACAGTGTTTTTTTTTAATGATGATTTTTCATTAGTTTGCTAAAGTTAGTACCTAATTTTCTGCTGAAGTTTGGCTGTAAAATCGCTGTAGAAATATTGCCGTTCTTCAGAAGTGAATTGAAGAATTTAATGCAATTTAAAGGTAAGTTTTTTTTGCGGTCCTGTATCTTCTTTTTTCATGCTTAATGTCTTATAATAATACTAACACTATTTAGTGGAAGGTAACCACCAGGCGTGTTTAATTTTTAAAGCATTTCTACCACCTAACTCTCAGAGTCTTATTATTATGTGGTCATAAACTCAAATTAATGAGGAAAAATTCATTCACTGGGTGGGATTCGTACCGATGGATATCTACGCTACCTGGATTACCAGACTAAAGCGTTTACCACTTCACTAGCAGTGCACGGTTTTATAGGTCCTATCTTCTTTTTTTGAACTAATCAAAAAAGTGTCTTTTTATCAATTTTGGTTATTTCATAAATATGAGTAGGTAAATAATTTGCAAGTGTTTTTCAACAAACAAAAAAAAAATGTTTTATCAATTGATTTTTTTTCCTCACAAAGACACTCAGCACATTTTATAAATATTCTATCCCACCAGCCTTAGTAGGTAATCAGTTGCTTGATCGATAAGGTAGCGTGGCGGACTGGTAACCTGAAGGTCGGAGGTTCAAGTCCCGGATTCAGCGTAGATTTAGTAATGCTAGTTTGATGCGTAGTTGTGATATCACGAAAGTGATTAACATAAACATATGATTGCTTTAAAATATTCTGTCCCTTCCATTTGTCAGCATGGGTGAGTGGTGTAGTGGGCTAGATTTCCATGGGAGTGATTCGGGCTCGAAGCTCAGTGGGGTGGAAAATTTTCTACTCTGTAACTATGCCCTTGGACTGCAGACTCAAGTTTCACGAACTCATGAAAAAGGCATGAAACATTAATTCTTTCAAATGGAAAAACATTTATTTAACATTTTTTTAAAAACAAAAATAGAGTTATTTTCTTATAAAAAATACTGTAACCTGTGAAATTGAATGTACGATATCTCCGGCCCTGTTATGATTAAAAATCTCAAACTTGTCTTAAAATACTTTTATTATCAACTACTCTTCAGAAATGTACCACAAACAGGGTAGTTCCATTTAACATTCCAATGTTGAGTCCCCTTGGGGCCGCTCCTGGTAATGATAAAAAATCAAAACCTAGTAGAAAAGATTTCCCCTTCGATATACATAATGGTACATGTGTCATAGAATTTTTAATTTTTTTTTAATCCGTTCTCTATATATTTCGAGTGGCTCCTTTTTTTTTGGCAGACCGTGTATGTATATTCTACCCTCTACAGCCAGCCTACAGCATCTTAGAAGCCAAATAAAAATGGCTTAGGATATATAAAAATATTAAGAAATAAAACAAATGATTTAATATTATTATTATTTTTAAACTAATAATTTTAACCCCTCTCCCCACCAGAATGATCCCAGCCATGTGGAAAGACAAGGGAGGGGGCGCCAGTGAGTGCACCCTTCCCCTCCTTCTGGTGCTGATCTGTCTAGGGTCCGTTCACACGAGCTCGGAAGTTACCGTGACCTTGAACACGAGGAGAGCGCTGGCAACACTGGACGAACGATTTCTGAGTTTCACTGTCGATCCAGAAGAATTGGCAACAAGAAAATATGGGTGAGTAATTTTAAAATGTGTTTTTACTGTTATTTTAACTCATTTTTTTTTAAATTTAGCTCAATTTTATCATGCAATCTATACATGTAAATTGGACTAGATCAAAAAATAAACATGTAGATTTGATTTGATTCAACATTGCTGCTATATGGTCCCATGGGCGTAGTCAGGATTTTGATTATTATTATTATATTAAAACTCTTTATTATAAATATAAATGGACATTATGTACCTACCTACATACAAATAATTATTTTAACAATGGAAAAAATGGAATCAATTTATACAATAAAAATGAAAAAGAATAGAAAATATATAAAAACACAATTATGTCCTAACTAAAGGGGGGGTTATTACCTATGGCAATCTCTTCCACCCAACCCTATGAGGGGGGGTGGAATTGAATAGGGAGGCAGCTGATGAGGAAAATCTATAATACCTACTTAGTGAACAATGCATAATACCTAGTGTTGCATACTCCCTGTAATTTTCTAGGCGGGGGGTAGCTGCCCCCTCCCCCCTGCTCCCCCCTGGCTACGCCCGTGTTAATGGTCCTTAGAATGTGAAAATTTCAATAGTTAAATTATTTGAACTCTTTCGAAATAAACTATGTAAAGGTAAATTATTTTTTTGTACTGGAATTAACTCTCTGCCACAATTAACTATCCAAATGATTATAAGGATTTACAAAAACAACTGATATCTCACTCAAAAAAACATGCTGTGTCGAAAAATGTGGCAATAATTTTTCTTGATCGCAGACCCATCTCGCTGAGCATGGTGTACGCACTCTCTCCCGCCCATCTCAGGATAGCTGGACCCTCCTCCAACAACTACACTCTTGATGGGGACCACGTTTCCTTGAACTCACACGTCTTCTACGGTAAGTCATTGGTTTGTTGAGCATACCTTTTAGTTATTAAGTAGAATCTCATTAAGTAGAATTTTTTAAGTAGAATCTCTTTAAATAGAATCTCTAGAATCTCTTTAAGAATAATGTCTTTAAGTAGAATCTCTTTAAGTAAAATCTCTTTAAGTAAAATCTCTTTAAGTAGAATCTCTTTAAGTAGAATCTCTTTAAGTAGAAACTCTTTAAGTAGAATCTCTAGAATCTCTTTAAGTAGAATGTCTTTAAGTAGAATCTCTTTAAGTAAAATCTCTTTAAGTAGAATCTCTTTACGTAGAATGTCTTTCTACTTAAAGAGATTCTACTTAAATTCTAGGCAATAACTCCGCCCTTTAGTTAGGACATATGTACCTATAATATATTTTGTTTATTTATTATTTTTTTTTTTTCTTGTTTATATTATTATTATTGTGAATTCTTATTTATAATTTTTATCATTATTTGTCTGTATATATGTTCTACCTACTAATAAAGAGTTTCTCAATAAAAAAAATAAAAAAAAATAAATGTCTTTAAGTAGAATCTCTTAAAGTAGAATCTCTTTAAGAGCCTTGAACCTGAGGAAGGGACTCCGATCCGATGTGAACTCGTAGTCAAGTGGTTAATGCGCTAATCTGGTAATCCACGTAGCGTAGGGATCTGTTGGTTCGAGTCCCACCCAGTGTATGAATTTTTCCTCATTAATTTGAGTTTGTGACCACAGAATAATAAGACTCTGGGTCTTAGGTGGTAGAAAACGTTTTAACCCTTTCACTGTACATCTATGAATTAGTTGGGAAAAAATTATGAACGATGCTTTTTTGAGTTTGTTAGAGTCCATAGATGAAGTTTCCAAAAAAAAAAAAAATCTTCAAAACTGAAAAATCTTTTGTTTACAAACGCAGTTCAAACCCTAGACTACACAGTTTTTACTAAGAAAATCAAGAGAGAAGAAAACAAAAAAAAAAAAAAAACAATTCCAAAAAGTACAGAAACAAAATCATAGAATGCAGCACTGGTATTTTCAAAATCAATTGATGTCCCTGAGCAAGGACAAATTCAGTGAAAGGGTTAAGCATCTCGCCTGGTGGTTACATTCCACTAACGACTGTTATTATTATTAAAGTTTCCATAATTGTGTTAATCACTTTCGTGATATCACAACTACTCAAACTCGCTTTACTCAATCCACCCTGAAACCGGGGCTTAAACCACCGACCTCCAGGTTACAAGTCCGCCGCTTTATCGAGCTAATGATTAGTAGCTACGATCAAGCTACTGATTATTAATTTTTATCAATCATTTTCCTGAAGCTAGAAAATGGCATGTAACAGGTGTTTTAATTATTGGTAATTTGAGAATCCATGGAACCTGATGAACATATACAATTATACATATAGATATGTATTTACATAGTATACATGTATAGGTACATAGAAGTAGGAATGTAAAAATCAAAGGAAACTAAATCTCTGATTACAACAGGATATGACTAAACAACAAAAAAAAAAGCAGAATAGTAAATTTCTATGCATTGGTGTGATTGTACATATAATGACGTCATTTTACAGGTAATTAAAAAAAAAACTTCATGATTAGCAACAGATGTTTTAGCAACTAGAAATTTGAGACCACATATTTGAAGCAAACCTTGTTTTGTCTGATATCATCATCTGCTAAAGGCAACGCCTTG
Organism: Bactericera cockerelli; assembly: GCA_024516035.1. Taxonomy (NCBI): domain Eukaryota; kingdom Metazoa; phylum Arthropoda; class Insecta; order Hemiptera; family Triozidae; genus Bactericera; species Bactericera cockerelli. The sequence continues at coordinate 6,763,461 of CM044964.1, forward strand.
TCGTGATAGCCACTCTGTCCTGTTCATGGCAATGGACTTCATAGTTGAATAGGAGTTGACATTCATTATGTTAATCACATCTTGGAAGTATGAGCTTCTAGGTCGTCCTCGCAAACGTCGCCCTGGGATTCTTCCTTCAAAAATGTTCTTCATGAAGTGGCTGTGTCGAATAAGATGACCGATGAGTTTAATTTTTCGTTTGGTGATTGACTTCACAAGATTCCTTCGTTCACCTACTTCTTGCAGAACTCTTTCGTTAGTTTTCTTCTCAGTCCATGATGTTCTTGTCATTTTCCTCCACATCCACATCTCCATTGCTTCTAATCTTTTAGTTTCATATTTCTTCAAAATCCAGGTCTCGCAGCCATATTGCAGTACACTCCAGACTAATGTTTTTATAAATTGTTTGCGTGTTTCAATGTTAAGATGTTTGTTTGTCAGTAAGCTGTATTTTTTCATGAAGGCTTGTTTTGCGTTAGCTATTCTTTTTATTACATCAGTTTTAGTTTGATTATCAAAGGATATGTAACTGCCGAGGTAACAGAATTCCTGGACTTGTTGGATTGGTGTATCCTTTTGTCTGATAATGGAAAATTAATAGACGTTTTTGTAATAAATTATGCATAAAAAAATAATATTGTGCTCCGATTTCAATTTCTTCATATTTCGGGACGTTTCATAACCTGCTGAGCAACTTTTTTTTTTTCTTCTCACAGCGCATGCGTGGAGGGACTTCGCGACTTTTCTCAACGGCTCCGGCGTCAACGTGGTTCTCTGTCTGAACGTCCTCCATAGGCTCCACAATGTCTGGGACTCCAGCCGAGCGGTGGAGATTGTGAACGCCATTGACAAGATGGGACTGCACATGGACTACCAGCTGGGATACGGTGAGTTGGCGTGATGCGTCAGCGCGCAGGTTTCCGGTCCGGGAGCTTGCGGTTCAAGTCCGGGTCATGGGATTTTTTTTAACATTTTTTTTTTATTATTATTATTATTTACACTTTATGAATAGGACATATTATGTACGACACAAATAATTACAAATTAAAATACAATATATTAGAAGAAAACAATAAAGAAAAAATAAATAAATATGTATTACATAATATATATTATGTCCAATTGTCCATGTCCAGATTGTCCAGCAATGTCCATTGTCTATATGTCCGATCTATTGCCTTTGGCAATCTCTTCCACCCAACCCTTTTATTTTGGAAATACATCAAAAAAATTCTCTGACTCCAGTAAGGCCAATATTGCGAATGTCATAGGCCAATTAGGGGTTCAAAATGTTATTATTCACGTTGTTATTGTTATCATATCACTCATTATTACGTATAGACAAAGTACAAAATTATGCACAGTACACATTTCTTACTTTAAAGAAAATTGGGTTTAACGTCGCTTTCAATATTAGTATTAGGGGTGGAATTAATAGACGTTTTTGTAATACCTCTGTGGCGCTAAAGTCACGGATTGCGTAAGATAGGGAAAATTGACGCTTAGCAATGACTTAAATTATTGATGTTGTCTATTATTCAACAATTTAGATCAATCTTTATTTACAATTTTTTATATACAGGTACAATCAAAAGGTATAATTAATTAAATATAAACAAAGTTTGATCAAGGGTGGTGATAATGCCTTTGGCATTCTCTTCAAGTCTATTAATTCCGCCCTAGAAATCGGAAGTATTGTGTTCGTTTTTGTAAAAAAAAAATAAATATTTTTTTGTACCGATTTCAATTTTTTTCTTTTTTTTTTTCCTCAGAAAACCAGCAGTATCTCCTGGAGCTAATTTTTTTTTGTACCGATTTCAATTTTTTTCTCTTTTCTTTCCTCAGAAAACCAGGAGTATCTCCTGGAGCTAATTTTTTTTTTGTTCCGATTTCAATTTTTTTTTTTTTCTTTCCTCAGAAAACCAGGAGTATCTCCTGGAGCTCTCAAGTGACGAAATCGCCCACAACGTGATTCGTCTCCGCAGTGTTCTCGACTCCTTCTACTCTGCCCGATCCTCACGCATCGTGGGTCCCGACTTCACCCAGTTCAACCCGAAGTTGCCCGAAGAGATTGACTTCGTCAAGAACTTCATCGCGGCCACGAACGGAAAGATCGACGCTATTACCGTCCATCCGTGAGTAATTTGTAATTTTGTAAATATTTAAAAAAAAAAAAAAAAAAGATTTAAATGTACTATTTATTGTCAAAGAGAATAGAAATCGTACGAGATTCAAAAATAAAACTTGAGATGTTCACTTTATCAAACACCTCGGCCGAGGTGTGAAGAACGCCTATACAAAGAAAGAGACAGCCCGGCAGAGTGTAAGGTTACGGAAAACACAGCTCCCATGCATTTCGTGTACTTTCAGCCAACGAAATTAAATAATACATAGACAAATTAAATTTTATGTAAATAAAAAGTGTCCGCAATGGAAAGGAATAAGTTACATGGTTAAAAAAAAGAAAATATGGAGAGAAAGAATGAGAAATAGAAGCTAGAGTAGGTATAGGAAGATGTGAAAGATAAGAATTAAGGACAGTGAGAGAAAAGAAAAAGTACCTAGATATTGAATCTTTTTCCTAATTTTACTCTATTTTATTTAATTTACTACCTTAGGTATTGTAAAACATTGTATTTTTCAAGTCAAATTTATGTACACTTAGCTATTTATTGATGCATGCTACTGCAAACTCTGTATTTAATATTTATAACAATTAAGTTTCAATAAATATATTATTATTATTTATTATCTATCTATATACAAAGACAGCATACAAGTTGACTCATACAAATATAGACAGTATGGGTTCCAAGTTCTAGCTTATGATAAAAGTAGAGAATAAGGACGGAATATTTACTTACAATTAATAAAATTGAACGCGCGAATAGCTCAGTAGTTAAACAACGTCCTCGCCATGCGAAAGGTCCCGGGTTCGAACCCCCGCGCTGACAAAAATTTGTACTCAAATTTGGTTACAGTTGTTAGGTTACAGTTGTTTGGGATACCTTCCGGTTCGCTCGTGTTGCCAGCACCTAAATGGGAAGTATTGTGTCACTTCTCGCCCATCAGAGGGGAGGCATACTACGAGATGGGCAGGCTACAACACAGACCACAAGCGTCTACAGTAGCTCCTCTTTCATGACTACGAAATAAAAACGGCTGTGAAACACTCTTTTTCGATGGTCCCGTAGCCAGACTGCTGGTCTACTACCTGTTTATTGTCCCCCAGCCAGACTGCTGGTCTACTTGCTGTTTATAGTACCCTAGCCAGACTGCTGGTCTACTCCCTATTTATAGTCCCCCAGCCAGACTGCTGGTCTACTCCCTGTTTATAGTCCCCAGCCAGACTGCTGGTTTACTCCCTGTTATAGTCCCCCAGCCAGACTGCTCGTCTACTCCCTGTTTATCGTCCCTCCAGCTAGACTATAGGCATTTCAAAATGGTTCACCATCAATGGTGGACCCATCTTTACATTTTCATTGAAACTTTTTGGGTAAAATTTCCAAGCGTAAATCGAATATTCTCGAATACCCAGTTCTCATATTGCAGAGTGCCCATACTGCACATGCACTTTTTTTTATGAACGCCCGGTTTTTATATTGATTAGACAACTGAACTTTTCTCTGTAGTCTAAAGTGAACTTTTCTTATATCAAACATTCAAGTACCCACCCAATAGATTCCTTAAGCCAGCGTCGATGGCATGTTGAATACACCGGTTCCCTTCAGAACACCGAAGTTAAGCATGGCAGTTGAAAGCGACGTTAAACACCACTTAAAAAAAAAAAAAAAAGATTCCTTATTTCGATTGATTGAGTTCAATACTGAGTGATCTAATTTGGGAGAGATACCTAGATAATCAACAGTAGAGCTGCTTAGTCTGGCTCAGGACAGAGTGTTCATGTCGATTGTATTGCACATTGCATACTCAAAATAGTAGCCAGGCGTTCATACAATTTTTTTGTTCTGCTGTACTGGAAAACATAATCACAAATCCTATTAGCCAGCGTCGATGGGGCGTTGAATGAACCGGTTTCTCGTATGATCACCGAAGTTAAACAACTTCCAGCGAGGTGAAGATGTCGTGATTTCCGGCTCAACCCAGAATGACTTTTTAATTTCAGGTTTTTGAATTACGTGCGATTGGACGGTAACACCCCCATTGTGATATGACCGTTGAACCCAAATTAAAAAAAAAAAAAAAAAAAAACAAACAAACAAACCCCATTGGGAAATTTCATTTCTTCTTCGTTTTCTACGATGTTTTTCAATATTAGTAGAACCGAGCATCAGTATACCCCATTGGGAAATTTCATTTCTTCTTCGTTTTCTACGGTGTTTTTCATTATTAGTAAACCGAGCATCAGTATCTCATCCATTATTTGAATTTTAATGTCTTGCAGATCATTTTCTCTGGAGGATGACGTCACCACAGCGGTAACCAAGGCCTTGGATGTGTTCAACGATAGTCTCTTTGTCAAAGCCGGAGCCAGGAGGCGACCGATTTGGCTTGGTAGGTGAAATTGGTTGTGGTTACTGAAGATATAATTATAATAATAATAATATCGCCTTATTTATACTGCCCGATTAAGACTGTTAAAGTCCCATTATTCCAGCAGTAAGCTCAAGTCATATTATTATGTGGTAAAAATCTCAAATGAGAGGATAACTTGTCATATCCCGACTGGGTTTCGAACCCACGACATCTGGATTATCTGGATTCACAGAGTGCCGCCTTTACCACTGAGGTACCGAGACAGACTTTAATATTTATTTATTAATTTATTTATCGTATGGCTTCATTACACAGTTCAAAGTGAGAAGACATATGAACCAAACTTGATCAGGAAATTTGATGGCAGTGATTGTCTTATGGTCAAAAGTGTCAGTACTTTAGCCGCATGTCAATGCGTTGCCCAGGGTGAACCAAGAGGAGGCGTACTAACTATATAATATTATTTATCTATAGAGCTAACGGCATATACGAGTATCTATGTAATATATAACATTATAATAAATTACTACAGTCCTGGTAGCAAAGTGTTCAAGTCATTGGTTCGGTAATCGAAAGTTTGCGGGTTCGAAAACCAGTCGGGACATGACATAATATCCTCGCGTTTGGGATTTTGATCACTTAATAATACGTCTTGAGCTTACTGCTGGAAAAATAGGACTAATGTGAACTAGTCGGCCATTACAAAAAGATAATTGTCTCAATAATATTATTGCTGAAAATTTACAATATTGCCTGACGTGGGTATTTTAAAAAATTGAGAGAAGACCTCAATTTTTTAAAATTATCCATGTGTAGATATAGGCACAAGACGTAATTTATCCGTTATAACTTAATAAAAAAGGTTGGCTATTAGAAAGTGTGGGTTTTTAGTGGATGGAAATTTATTTATTTTATGAATTTACGAGGAGGAGTCCCCATTAATACATAGACACTTAAATCTATACATAAAAAAACTTACAGCTGAAAAAAAAGAACAGAACAAAACAAAGGCACCTACCTACTTACTTATTGTAATTATAATTTTCACTTAAAAATATATAAATCTAAATCTTATTATTACTGTTTTTATGACTTACAATGAACAATATATTACATCTCACACGACAAGTCAGGATAGACCTGGGTGTCTTAAAAAAATGCTGTCTTCCAAAAATAAAAGAAAATATTCTCGTATGTTCTCTTTGAAAAGAAAATGATGCTGTCTTCCAAAAAAAAGAAAATATTTTTTTTATACAAGTAGGTACTCGAATGTTCACTTTGAAAAAAAATGCTGTCTTCCAAAAAAAAAAAGAAAATATTTTTTTATATACAAATATTATGTTCACTTATTTCAGCTGAATCTGAGCTGGAGCCCAAGGAGGCGGGGTTCCGGCCCACCATGAACTCTCTCGTGGCCCTGGGCACGGCCGCACAATCAGGGGCCGCGGTATTTCTGATGAGGCCGCAGCCCTTCTTGCCTGAATACACACACACCCGTGAGTTGACTGAGACCTTTTTTATTTATTTTTTTAATTTTGAGAGGATGCCGACATTAAATTTATGTTTCATATCAAAATCGATACAGATTTGGTTTCTATTTTTCAGTCAAATTGTTTGATGAATAATAATAAAAATAGAATTTAGAGAATACTAATAAAATAATGTACATTTAAACAAGGTTATTAGAGAAACTTTCATATAAGTTATCAATTTCCAGGTTCAATTTACCTCTCCATAGGGTACAACAACTTCTTTATAAGAGAAACCTGGATATAAGAGAAAAAAATCCAGTTCCACTAAATCCAGGTTTCATGATAGTGTATAACGTTTTATATTTTACTGTGGACTGTTTAACTTTTAAATTTTCAATCACCCACTCAAGTTTCGGCTATCTCATATTGGTGATCACGATTGTCTGAATTTCAAAAATGAATTTAATATAAAAAAAAATACATTCGACATTATTGTCAATAGTACAGCGCTAAAACCTTCCCTCTTCGCCAGGACTTCTGGATGGCGGCTCTGCACAAAGCTCTGGTGGGCTCCGTCGTTCTCTCCGCCCGCAGCTCCTCCGCCCAACTGCACACCTTCGCCCACTGCACCAAAGCCGCCTCCGATTCCAACCCCAACAACTACGACCCCGGGTCGGTCACCCTTTTTGGGGCCAATCCCCTTGCGACGGAGGCCCAGTTGAACATCAGGGGCTCCCCGGGAAGGACGAGGCCGCCCACATCTTCGTGTTGACGTACGATGAGACCAATCGGTGAGTTGGACTTTGGAATCAAGAGCGCGCCGATTAGCTCGGTGGTTTTTTTTTTTTTTTTTGGCGTGAAAAATTGTGAAAGAAAAGAGAGATGGAAGGGAGAAAGAAAAAGGGAAAATTGCAGAGAAAAGAAAGAGAGAAGTTGCGCGCAATTAGCTCAGTGGTTAAGCACTCGCTCGCCATGCGGAAAGTCCCGGTTTCGATCCTGCGTGCCGACAAAAAATTGTATTCTTAATTTGGTTACAATTGTCTGTAAGGGATACCTTCCGGTGAGCTCGTATTGACTGAGCACCTAATTGAGAAGTATTGTTTCATTTTTCGGCCATCAGATGGGAGGCATACTACGGGACGGGCAGGCTACAACACAGACCACAAGCGTCTACGTAGCTCCTTTTTCATGGCTACGAAATAAAAACGGCTGTGAAACACTCATCTTAAATCAATAAAAAATACATAAACAATAATTTATTCATTCAGAACACCTTCCTCCTGAGAACTTCTCAGAATTTTGACTTACCTCATAGAACCTATATCGCTTTCCATTCAATGGCTACGAAATAAAACGGCAGTGAAGCATTCATCTTTTTTTAAAAAAAAATGGTGGTCCACCTGTCGTTTGAGATGACAGGTGGAAGCAGCTTTGGGAACAGCAAAATGAAAGAAAAATAGAAACAAAACACTAAGAAGTGGAATTAGTAGATCTTATTGTAAAACCTGTGTGACGCTGAGTCTCGGATTGAGTACTGTCTGAGATAGGAAAAACCTATGCTAAGCAATGACTGAAGTTATCGATTTTGTCTATTAATTTCGCCTTTAAGCTCGCCTACCTGGCGAAATGAAGAGGTTTTAAATGTAGAAAATAACTGATGTGAATAAAACATCATTAAAACTCTCCATATCCCTCGAAAATACGTCAATCTGTGTCACTAATAACTACTTTTATGATTGTTAGTTCTTTTTATTCTTGTAAGGGATAGTTTATAAAACATGGGATATAAGTCTCGTGAATATTTCTAGAACATCAACCGTTTAGCCATTGCCGTCTAAACCGAAAAAATCGGTCAATTTCACACAAAAAAATTAACAGAGATCTCCAATATTTTGTTTCAGGCAATCCTATTTGAATGGCAAAGAACTAACCATCACATCTTATGGAGAATTCCCGATCATTACGCCCATTGAAAAAGAACTTCTGGGCTCCTACCTGGGAAGAAATTCTCCTGACAACTTCATCGAAATACCAAAGAGAAGTATCTTTTTCATTGTGTTACCAGAGAATAGAGCAAAATTGTGTATGGGCAGGTCTAACGCCTATACAACAGGTTATAGTAGTAACAGCGTAAGAACTGTAGCAAAATCTTTACTTAGCAAGTTAGGTGGTTTGAAAGCTCCTGACAATTCTATGGCAAATTCTTTTGATAAACCTGCTGATAATTTAAATTTTATGTATCCAAAATCGTATGCAACCAAAACAAGCACCGCACCTGACGGAAAAGAAATCAAAACGAAGTATGTAACCTTCAGTGAGAATGATTGGTTGTCGAAATTCCCTGAGAAAATACACAAAAATACATTGTTTGATGACGAGTTTCCGAAGACCAGTGTACTTGATATGAATAAGTACAATCGATACAGAAGACACAAGCATTCTCGTCCTGATGATAATAGCGAAGAATTTAATATTGATGGGATATATAATCATGATGGAGTAAAAAGTATTAAAGATGATGTTGAAAAATCAAGTGAGATACAATTTGAACCTAGCATTGAAAGTAAAGGCCCACGATATGAAGTACAGAACAAAGCCAACGAAAAGATAAAGAATCATGATAAAGTAAGAGACAAATCAAATAATGGAGAACATGAATCACTTGAATGGAATCTTGAAAATATTAGTGACTCTGTAGAAAATGGAAAAAATGCTGATGTTCCATTGCAAAGTGCAGAAATTGATTCAATGTTCCATGGAGACGATCATGAATCTTTAGATGACAGTGAATTATTTCCAGAACTAGAATATCCGAACAAAGATAAAGATATCACAGTCCATAATAAAACTGATAATGCCAAAACAAAGCAAAAAATACTCAAAACTAATATTGATCCCGAAATAGTTGAGATTGCTAAAGAACTAATGACTGTGGAAGAACATAATGGGAGCAAAAATAAAGAAATTGTATCTTCTGAAATCATGAAGCATGGTGAAAATGCCAGCGACGATGAGGAAGACTTCATTAATAAAGAGCCACGAGGCAATGTTACAAATGAAGAAAAAGATGAAGAACCTAGAAAAGAAATAAATGATTCTTTGGACCAAGAATTCAAAAATACATCGCATGACGAAACTGGCACAACGCAATTTGAAGATGAAACAAAAATACAAACTGAGGATCCATTACATGATCAAAATATTTATTCATTGCCTCAAAGTGATGTGTCAAACCAAAATGCAACGATCTCAGCTGAAATAAAAGAGATGAGAACAGGAATTGATAGTGCCAAAGACGGTGGCAAGAAAATAAGTGATTCATTTCCTATGAACAAAGATGTACTTCCACCTGAAATCAAAAATGGAACTGAAAAAATTTACGACTTGAAAAATTCTTCAATTGACCAAATTAACCTTGACTTGGAGAGTTTAAAAAATAAAACTAACCTACTTGGGAATATTGTTCAAAGAGGAGTGGAAAATGAAGTTCTGTTAAAACCAAATAATATTACAGAAGAATACAATAGTACTATAGATAAAAATGAGTCATTATCTGAAAAAGAAATGAAAATTGAAATCACTACACTAACTCCTATCAAAACTCAGGCTACAACGAATATTATGAAAATACCAAGAAAAAATAAAGTTAAAAGAGATACGCGTGATGCACAGACTAGTTTTAATCCAACTTTAAAAGAGAATGGGGACATAGGAAAAAGAAATAAAACCAAAGTAGAGAGAGAGATACAAAATGAGTCAACGTCCACACATGGTAGCGATAAATTGGTTTTTGTACCACAAATATCAGTTTTTGATTCAAACTTTCATAGACTTGGTGTTCTTGACAACACAGATGAAAAAGAAAACAAAAAAGCAGGGCATAAAGAACAAAATAGAGTAAATAACAATGTAAAAAATGAGACGGTCGTTGGACAATTACAAAAAACTGAGCCAACTCATCTAATGGAAAATTATACCGAAAGCATTGACAAGTTAGTGGAGTCAAATACTACGACTTCAACCTCAGAGGATGAATCTGGAAAAAACAACACCACAGATGTCCATTCAACAATCGAACCAGAATTAATTGATATTCATTCAGAAAACAATTTTAATAGTGAAAATGTACAAGCAGGTAGTGTAAGAGTCAGTGAAAACAGGAAAAGGTCCCCAATCTACAGTAATTATTTCGATTTCGCTGAATCTTTTTTAGCACCTACAACAAAAGGTATTAAAACACTTGTAAACTATCCTTCTTACAAGAATATTATTCATCACGCCGCGTCATATCCACCTTATAAAATAAACGATAAAGATATACAACATTCAAGTAAGTCCAGTGTAACAAGTCTACTTCCGAAATTCAAAACTTCTAACGAAAGCCCAAAACTTCAAAATCCAAATTTTGGTATTATATCAATAAAAACGAATAACAATGAAACGTTCAATGAAATAGCAAAAGTTAATGACATTGGTAAGGAAATTTTCAATAAATCTATTTTAGAAGAAAACGAAAATAACTCATACAAAATGCAAGGTACGAACAAAACTGAAATTCTACAAATTGATTCACCAATAATTAATGCAATAGGTAGTTCTAACATCAGCAATGAAACGACAGGAAACATTTATGGAACTGATACTAGGAATAAAACTTCAACAGAAGCAGAAAAAAGTGAAATCCAAATAATAGATCTGAACGAAAAGATTAACAAAACTTCAAAAGAAAATGTGAATATTGGTTCAAATTCTTCAAATACATTAGGAATTCCAGCAGTAAACTCTCATGGTCATAATGCTGGGAACATAAAAAGTTTTTACAAAAGGAATCATGGAACATTCAAAACTGACTATCAAAATACTCTGAGTAAAATTATACCGGATGATGAAGATGAAAAGAGACAAGACATAGAAAACGTGAGAAAAGTTAAAGCAAGTAAAAGAAAAATTCCAAAGAAACAATATTATCAGGATTACGAAAACCAATATAATGAACAAGAAATTTTAGACCAAAGTGATTATGACAACGAAGATGAAGAAGAAAGCAAAAATTCATATGACAGCGCGTTTCATCAAAATATTGACAAAATTAAAAAAACCAAAAAATATAGGAATGATCAAAATCGAGTGAAAGACAAAGACATTTTTGAAATGATGGAACAGTTGGCACAATTAGAAGATGATATAAGCAATTATAATCGGAATCACAAAAAGTATGGTAAAAAATTATACAGTAGTAGAGTAATGAAAGAAGACGAAAGTAACGAGTATGATGAAAGCGATGATTATGACACACAAGGAGAACATAATGCTGATGAGGAATTGTTTTATAAAAATCTTTTGTTATTTAAAAAGAATAACGTCCCAATGTCTAAAAGCACCCATGACGCTGAGGAATTGAAAGCTATGGAGACAAATATGACTTCAATAAATAATATGGAAGATGTTCCAATAAATCGAAGTACTATTAATTCTTCAATAGATCAAGAAAATCTTCTTAAAACTATTGAAACAAAAACAAACATCAGCGATGTTAAAGCTAATAATCTTCTAGATGAATTAATAGATGGTTCAAAATCGAATTCATATGATGAAAAAGTTCAGTCAAAAAGAATATTAAGAAACATAAACAACGATAATTATAATAATTTAGGTATCAATCCAAAAAGTAAATACTATAAGCTCAATTCCAATAGAGAATATATCCAGTTGTTCCCATACGTTTACAATAGTACTCATAATCAACTCTTAGATTTTAATAGTAATAAACAAAATGAGCATCTTATTGTGCCTAATGTATCTCCAACTATTGATTTTAATGATCCTTTTTTCGGCACACAAAATCCGGCGGCATATTCTACGGAAAATAATATTCAACATGAGAACATTGATAACGTTGATTCAGAAACAGTAGTAAATGTATCACCAAATTCACTATCAATGCTAACTAAAAAATCTCCTGATCAGGTTCACAATTTTGATTCTTCTTTTGCTCAGGTACACTCAGTACAAAATGAATTAAACTATAATGAAGGTAAGGACAGTGAAAATACACTGAATAAAATTGAAATAAAACAACCTAATCTTATCGAAACAACCAATAAAGAATATGGTTTACCAATCAGTAAGTCTGAGAACATACCTCTCCCAAATTTCCAAGATAATGTTGAAACTGATCTATTCAAACACGGCTACCGTTCAGACACTCCATTTTTGTATGATTTCTTTATGAAACAACAAAGTAAAGACAATGACCCTCTAATTGTATATCCCAGTGTACTTCCGAAAGAATCAGTAAAAACTGATGTAGATATATCAAAAAGTTATTCAAAATCTTCCGATTATGGTAACAAAGGAACAGCCAACCAATATAACACCATTGAAAATATTTCTAAAGTTAAAAATAAAAACAATTATGATGCGTTTGGTAAGTTGCAGTTGATATCAGAAAATGAAAACTCAGAGAAAGAAGTGAATACTATAAAAAGTAAACAAAAAGAAAAGAAACAAGATGAAGGAAAAACAAAAGAAGTTGATGTAATAGCAGAAATGCAGAAAGCTATCTTTCCCAATGGAATTAATAAAGAAACTCAAGAAAAAAAACTAAATAAAAAACCCAAAACTCTTATGGAAAAAATAAAAGCTTTTAAAGAAAAGAAAGAGAAACTTCGGAAATCAAAATCTAAAAAAGAAATAGGGGAAACTAAAGTGGAAGAGTCATCCGAAGACATCAATGAGTCAAAAGAATCGTCAAATCCTGAATTTTACCATTTAAATAAAGAAAAGATGGCACCACATACGATAAAAAATAAAACGAAAATTAGTAAAATTAAGAAACCGGAGGACAATGAATACTTGAAAAAAGAAGAGGAAATTATTAAACAGAAAGAGAAACAAAATAAAGACGATGAGATTCCTATAGAGTTGCTAAAGTTAGACCATGATTTAGAACTAGAGGAAATCAAAAGAAACAACCGGGGTGTTTTATCTAGTGTAGCTAAGAAACCAGAAACTCACAACGCGATACAAGTTGCAGACAAAATTCTAGGAGGCGTTCAAAATTTCATGCAAAAATTGGATCCTCTGGTTGGAAATAGAGCTGAGTCAAATCACGAAGAACCAAAGAAGAAGCAACCATTGAAACCTAAACGTAAACCTTTTAAGCCAAAAAAGCCATTATTTAAGAATAATAAACTTAAAGATTGGAAGGCAAACATAAGGAGACCTCAGCCTTTCAAGGCTCAAAAAATATTTCCAACCAAGTATCCACGAAAGACAAGCTCAATGCCAATATTTTCCAAAAGAAATATATACAAAAATAGATTTGAGACGAATAAAAATATCATGAAAAGAGATCTCTCAAAATTTGAGCAAAATTTCATCGAATCCAATCTCAGAAAAAGACGTCATAACGTAAATATTCAACAAGATGAAAATGACCACTTATTAGATGAGATTTATAATGACAGTGATACACAGAAAGAAAATCACAGATACACAAGACATATTTTACCAGACTTTTTGGCATTTGATCGTTATCCTGACAATGCACCTGTTGGGCCTTTTAATTATGAATTTCAAAATAAAATAAAAGTTAATAATAAGAAAGAGAAAAGTTCTAGGAATGAGATAAGAGATTATGAGGTCAACGAAAATTCCGATATTAGCAATAATGCAAATAAGAAAAACATTTTAGATTATAGTGATGATGGTAATGAAGAAAGTTTATATGATGAGGTATCTGAAAACAATCCGATTGAGGATTCGGAAGATGTTCTCTCACTAAAAAACTCAAAAACTGCTCATTCAGAATCCAACCGAGACGTAAGTGATGGTCTATTCAAAGAATATCTGAAAATGAAAAACATTTATAAGAGGTCTAAGTTTGTTCAAGATGACATGAACAATAAAAAATCAATTAGAAATAGACGACAGGTAAGTTTCGACATAATTTCGCCAAGTTTTTTTGAAAAGTACAAAACATACGTTAAAGATAGTATGGATATAATCAATTCCTTAGCAAGCCACATAAATAAAAACAACACTAATGAAAATAAAATTTCAAGTATTCCAAATAGTGGTTTTAATAACTTAGAAAGTCCAAGAACTCGAGAAGAATATGATATGCTGAGTACAAACTTTATACCACAAAAGAAAAGAGTGAACAGTCTCATGAAAACAAAAACTCGTATGAGTGAAAATGATTTGGTTCAGTACAAATACATAAAAGATCTTCTAGGAGAAGAAATTACAAATGATCTTAATGGAGCCGAAGAAAACAGGTACAAAAGATCCGTTGAAGAATTAGATGATAATAACTATGGAAATTATATCGATAATGAAATTGATGATATTGACATTCAGTTACTTAAGACCAAGGAAGACAAAAAATTCAATTACTTTAAAGATTTCGCTCTCAATGATCGATTAAAATACCACTCAGGACAAAAATTAATTATGAATATGACCGAAAATTTCAAAGATTTAATGGTCCATAATGATACAACAAAGCCTTTAACAATAATTGGCAGTACTTTTAAAGTTCATGATATCATAGAAACATTACAAAGTAATAGTTCAACTAATATTTCGGATAAAAATTTATCTTTCAAGAATGTAGACTCTCATAATCAAACAATCAAGTCCAATAAAACAAATGTACCTAGAGAAACATCAATAAATACACCAAATGATACACAACCTGCATCATTTATTTTACCCCATAGGAAAACTAAACTTGTCAATATTAGTATACCTAATACAAAATCATACCGAATAATGCACAGCATAAATATGCCTAGGTTTAAAAAGAATAATTTCAGCGATAAAAACAATATAAAGAACGTTGTTCAATACAAGAACGTTATACCGAAAAAGAAATATAAAATTTACTTGAAAAATGTCAATCGTTTCAAACGAGCTAAAAGAACAATCAATAACAAATTCTTGGAATTAAATATTCAACCCCTACCTACCCAACATCATTCAAACTCGGAAAAATCATCAAACCTTGCTGACTATTCAAAGTATTCAGTATTGAAAAACTTGATAAATGCTCCAAGAAAAGTATTTTTAAAACCAACAATTGGAAACCCTTTAGAAAGACAATTGATGTATCGTTCTAACTTCAATGAAAATGATATTTTAAATATGATGCCAAAAAATGAATACGAGGACATAATTAAGCATATAATAGCAACAAGTAAACTTGACACAGAATCTGCCAAAGGAGAAAAGCTTGATACTTCTCAAGAGAAGATGAATGATGAAGTCAATTTACTTGAACACATTGAACTCCTGAAAAATAACAATTCTAAATTAATAAAAGACTATAATGATTACTTCGATGGATTGCAGATTGAAGAAGAAGTAGTGCCCTTGAGTAATAACAATGAACATATTAGAAAATATAAAAATGTATTCGATGATGCTTTGCAGAATAGAAATGACATATTACCCAGACATCTTAAAGACTTGAATTACCTAACTGAATTATTTAATGTACCCATCAATAAACATGTCTTGAAAGAGTTGCTGGCAAAAGTTCAAGCTGACCAGCAAAACTTATTTGATGGTTTTAAAAAAGCAATAATTTCTAATTCAGAGGGAAAAACTGGAAGTCCTGCTGAAACGTTCAAGGGAAATATCATTGATACAATAATCATAAATCCACTAGATCAATACCTAACAAAAATCAACCAAGACCTTGGAAACGTAATAAACATAACAAGTCAAACTAACAAAGACCTGAACGATACTAACAAAATATTAAAGGATAACAGTCCTTCGCTTTTGAATGATGTAGTCATTGAATTCGAAGGAGATAGTTTTCAAAAACTTCCATTTCATTATGAAACCAATGCAGAAATTCAAAAAAGTAAAAACCCTACAGAAAATAACGAGAATAAGACTTTTGTTAAAGAACCAATACTTGAAAGGGTACATCAAACATCAATTACTGAACTTGATAATGATGCTCTGGTAAGCACAGAAATCCAGAATGATAGTAAAGATAGTAATACTAATACCCATCACTTGAACAAGAACCTACTGGGATATACAAAAGGAGTGTATGCCACAACTCAGGATATTATCCAATCGTTCAAAAAAGCTTTGGGATTCTAGCACCGTTAATATTATCATTAAATTAGACAGTTGAAAAAAAAAATACCTTTAAAAAAAATAAATACCTTTTAAAAAAATAAAGATATGACTTTCTGCGAAGATATATTAATATGAACTGATTTGCAAAAATAAAAATAAACAAACATTTATATACATATTTGCCTTTTGCATACAGTTTGATAGTTTATTTTCACTGTTTGTCCCAAGTCCTATGAACAAAAGATTAGGTATGCTCTCGTTTATTAGGTTATTACTATAATAATTAATCTTAAAACTTTTAGTACCTATGTATTGTAAATAGTATGTAAATCATTCACCATGTATTAATAAACTTTTATATTTTTGTATACACATTTTAATTTTACTTACTTTAATTGCGTTTTAATTTTTCTATACAGGGTGCCCCTAGAACTATTGGATTTATTTAAGTGTAGATTCATGATCTCATGTGTGCTCTGCTAATATACATAAATAAACCTAACGTGCAGTGAGGTATTTTGGTTTGTTTAAAAGTCCATGATCAAATCATTGTTAAACACAATACTTTCTTTACGTTAAGTGGCTTAAGTAGTCACCATGAACACAGAAGACAGTGAAGTCGAAATAAAATTTGCTCCGTTTCTAATTAACTTTAAAATAACAAAACAGTGCTTAAAAAATTTCTTTTCAGTGCCCACTTATTGTTTTTTTCATGCAGATTTCAAATCTGCAATTAGTTTTTAAGTGCAATAAATAACAAAAAAGTTACGTGTTTCAATAAATAATTCCTTTGTTCAGTTATCAATAATTTCATTGTGATTTAAAATCTACATACATACATACATAGTACCTACTATACTCACCAAATCTATCAGTCCCCCACGTCGATAATCTAATGAATGACCTTGAAACACTTGCGTTATCAATGAATGATTTGAAAACTATCGTAGTAACTCTCATTCCTATCTAACTACAACGCCTGTTTAATAACTACTTAATTTTAGCTAGGCAATACCCAATAATGATTTTTCAAATGTTCGTTATCACGGATACAAAATTTTAAACTCTAATATTTCTAAAATTAATAAAAAAAGGCCATTAAATTAAACATGACTTCACGTAGACTTTTAATACAAAATTTAAAAAAGAAAAACATGGAAATTGACTATCTGGAAAATCTTTGTGATAAAGTGCAAGACAGTGCATATGAACTCTATTCAAATCTCAACACAATCCAAGAGTCTGAACAGATTAATCTCCCACAATCCCTTATAACAAATTTAGCAACTCTGCTTGAAGATTATGACAAAGAAATAAAGAATAATAATATCAACAAAGAAAACATAACAAACCTCAATGAACTGTTACAAAAAGAAATTGAAAAGTCAACATATCTCAAGAAAAAATTGTTAGACGAAACAAAGTCTTTTCAAAGTATCATAACAGACACTGACGAAGAAGTGAAGAAAATTGAACAAGATAAAAAAGAACAAAACATCGAAATACAGAAACTTCGAATGGAAATCAAAAATCTGAATACTCAACTACAACTGATGAACAAGGAGCTCAGTGGATCCTCAGCTTTCATCGATGAAACTCAAGAATCAACCTTCTCTTCAACCCCAATTCCTAAAAGAACTTACAAACCAAGAACAGAAAATCAAATATCACCTATTACAAAATCTTCCAATCTCGAATTTGATGAACAAGACAACACTGTCATATATACATCAGAGCATTCAACAACCGACCACAATCTATTACCAGCTGAGCAGCAACAACCATCAATAGAGCAGCAACATCAACCGCCCCTGAATCAGCATCGACCACCCCTGGAACAACATCAACCACCTCTTGAGCCACAACAAACGCCCATGGATCAGCATCAACCTACAAACCAGGGGAAAAACGAAAACTTAATATTTAATAATAATATAAATAGAAATTTTTTCATGATAGGAGATAGCCATTGTAATGAGCTCAGGGAAATATTAAGACAATTTAACGCCCCAAAAAGTAGGACGAACTGTATTTCTCTTCCTGGTAAAACTCTACACCAAATAGTTGATCAAATCGAACCTTCCAGGCTTAGACCAGGCACCCAGATTTGCATAATGGCCGGGACTAACGATGTCTTTAGGACAAATTTCGAAGATATGAAAAAATCCATAAATAAGCTACATAACAAATGTAAAGATTATTCCATACTATTTATTCTGATTCCTCCTAGGTACGATATTAAGAACATCAATGCTCACATTGTAAAACTTAATGTAAAGTTAAAATATTTTTTAAGTACCTTTAAAAATTTCATCTGGCTAGACCCCTTTAACTTCCTAAATATGCATCATTACACTGATGATGCACTACACCTGAACCATCAAGGAAAACAAGTCATATGTCACAAAATTATCTCAAAAGTATTCTCCAAAGTATTCAACAATAAAACTAACTTACTAACACAAGATACAAACATGTATAATAAACTACAACCTCCTAATCCAAATAACCCACAAAATGAAAACAACTTTCATAATATATACACTGATAATTTCTATGCACCGAACAGATACATTAAACAAAACATACAGCATCAGAACAAAAATCAATATACTCCAAGTATTTTAAACCAAAAATTTTCACACCCTCCCCCATATTACAACATAGTCAGACCCATCCAAACATTACCCAATCAAATTACACATATGCAAGACACTTATAACCATAAACAAAAATCATACAGAGATGTAGTAATCACAAATCACAAACATCAACCATCCTATAACAACCTATATCCATATCAAAACATAACACAATACAGCACAGCAAAAAGTCAACCAAGAAAACCATTGATAATAAACCATAACAATCAAGCACAAGATAACCCAACACCAATAACAATAAGAGCTCAAACAATACCAACTTACAGTAGAAATTTTCCGATAAGATTGACGACCCTAGTTTAGTAGGGGACAGAAATAAAAATACTGCAACTAACAAAACAATTATAACAAAAATCAAACAACTCAAAGATATCAGAATACTTTACCAAAATACAAATAGTAAATAAATAATAAAATAGCCTTTATTGAACAAATAATTTACAAAAAACATTTGAAACAGTATTACAATATACTTACAAATAGAAAAATTGTTCTCAGCCATGAAATTGTTTTTTAGGGACAAAAGATTAGTATATAGACTTTTTCTTTCTATTCAACTGCTCCCTTTTTTTCTCTAATTTTTCGTTGTTACCAATTTCTTCATGCTGGCTGAAGGCCTCCAAAAGGCTAACGCCTTTTGGGATATTTTTTTTTTTTTTTTTTTTTTTTTTTTTTTTTTCAATACTTAAATATAACAATATTAAAAATAAAATAAAATTATACATAAAATCAGTAAATGAGAATATTAGAAATATCCAGTGAGAATTTTTTTTTTTCTATATAATATTTTTAATATCAGTTTATAAGTGACATGGGTTTCTATACAAACAATCTTTTTCCCTCCTCTCTTACTATCTTCCATCTGTCTCTATTCTTTGCTATTTCTCTCCAGTTTGACCCTAATAATACTTTAAATTCTTCATCCCATTTTTTCTTAGGTCGACCTTTCCGCCTTTTTTCTCTAACTGTCCAAAATTGTACTTCTTTAGTCCATCTATTATCTTCTCGTCTTAAAATATGTCCTGCCCATTTACATTTAAGACCCCATATTTTTCCTCCTATATCTTCCATTTTTGTTTTCCCCTCTTACCCAGCTGTTCCTTTTTCTGTCCCTTAATGTTATCCCTAGAATTGCTCTCTCCATTCTCCTCACAACACATCTTAATTTTTTAATGTAGGCTTTTTTTAATACCCATGTTTCACAAGCATAAAGAAGACTGGGTAGTACGCATGCTTGAAGAACCTTGGTTTTCAGTTTTAGTCTGACGGATGGGCTCTTAAGGAAATTCTTATACTTAGCAAAGGAGCCCCATGCTAGTTTTATCCTTCTATAGATTTCAGGCCAGTCATCATTTTAGTAATGAGGCTACCCAAGTAGACAAACTCTTGTACTTCCTCAACAATTTCTTGGCCTATCTTTATATTTCTTCTATCTTCTATGTTTGTTGTTAGTAATTTTGTTTTTGCCATATTTATTTTTAATCCTACCTTTTTTCCCTCTTCCATTAGCTCTCTGAACATTTCTTCTAAATCATTTATGTTTTCAGCAAACAACACTATATCATCTGCAAAACGAAGATGGTGCAGCCGTCTGTTGTTTATTTTTAACCCCTTATTATCCCATTTTAGATTTGTAAATACTTTTTCTAACAGTGCATTGAAATATTTTGGCGAGCCAGGGTCACCTTGTTTTACGCCCTTTTCAACGTTGATTTCTATACCTTGTATTTCCATTTTGTTCCTCTGTGCAATTAATTGTAACATTTCAACATATTCTTTTCCAATTTCTTGTTCTTGGAGAGCTTCAAATACTGATACCATATTTACCGAGTCAAACGCTTTAAGATAGTCCACAAATAACATGCATACCGGTATCTTATATTCTTCCGCCTTCCTCAGAACCTCTTTCACAACTAAAATATGGTCTATTGTTGAGTAGCCACTTCTAAACCCTGCTTGTTCAGGTGGTTGTTTACTGTCTAAAGTATGTGTCAACCTATTCACTAAGATTTTGGAAAAAAGTTTGTAGACGACACTGAGTAGACTTATGGGTCTGTAGTTGTTCAGGTCTTTTTTATCACCCTTCTTAAAAAGCAAACACACTTTAGATACACACCATTCTCTGGGGACATTTTTTATTTCAAGGCATAAATTGAAAAGGTTGGTAATAATTTTTTATTATTTGTGGCCCACCATACTTTATCATTTCTATGATTATACCATCCCTACCTCCAGACTTTCCATTTTTCATTTTTGTAATCATTTTTATAACCTCAGATTCATTGATGCTCTCAATTTGTTTACAACATTCTACTTTATTGATTCTATCTTCGCTTCTATATAAACTAAATACCTTCGCGCAACACTTTTTACAAGCACACAATCACAGTCCAAACCACACACACGAAAATGCAACCACTAACCATAGCAATTATTTCCACATTAACAAAATACTAGAACAAGATGTAACAAGAGAAATTAACAATATGCAAACCAATAAACCCCCTGGCCCAGATAATATTCCACCCATTTTCTACAAAAAATGCATTGACCACATTAAACAACCCCTTACCCACATATTTAATAATTCTCTTAAAACATCAATTTTTCCAGATGTTCTAAAAGAATCAATAATAAGACCAATTCCAAAAAAGGGCACAAGTATAGAAATAGGCAATCATCGCCCAATATCAAATTTAAATTCAATGGCTAAAATTTACGAAGGAATTCTATACAACAGAATGTCACCCTTCATTTTCCAAATAGTTTCCGAAAACCAACATGGCTTTATTGGTGGCAGATCCACTCTTTCAAATTTATCCGAATTCTGTCACGAAGTCAGCAGCCACATATCAACAACACAAGTTGATGTAATATATACAGACATTGAAAAATGTTTTGATAGAATTTCGCACCAAGCAATCATTGCAAAACTCCAGGCAGCAGGATTTTCTACACCCCTCACAATCCTGTTTAAAAATTATCTTACCAATCGAAAAAATTACGTTGTGTACGAAAAAAGTTGGTCCCAACCCTTCAGTCCACCGTCAGGGGTTGTTCAAGGGTCCAAGTTGTCTAGTTTAATATTCATTCTAACATATAATGACATTCAAAATCATGTATATAACTCAAAAATAAAACTTTACGCAGATGACCTCAAGATATACAAAGAAATAACATCACAAGAAGACTGCAATAAATTACAAGAGGATCTAAACAATATAACAACTTGGCTCAATACAATAGGACTCAATTTTCACCCCAACAAATGCTACCACATGACATACACTAAGAAACAACAAAAAATACAACACGTATACAACATAAACAATACACCCATACAAGAAATACATACATACAAAGATCTAGGAATATTCTTCCAAACAAACCTCTCGTGGGAAACACAAGTAGAAGAAACTGCAAAAAAAGCCCTAAAAAAACTTGGTATGGTAATCCGCCATTGTCAAGACATTCACAACATAGATGCAATCACCACACTTTATAAATCCCTTATACGTTCCACAATAGAATACTGTTCACCTCTTTGGTGTCCAACAACCAAAGAACATATGAAAATTTTAGAAAAAGTTCAAGCGCGATTTGTGCGGTATTTGTTTAGAAAATTCAATGGGTTCTATCCTCTCTACCCTCAATACATTGAGTACTCTTTATTGATTGAAAATTTACCAATAGAATCCATTGAAGAACGATTCAGAGCAGCACAAATCACGTTTCTAGCCAATATCTTAACAAACAAAATTCAAAGCCCATACCTCCTAGGAGAAATTAATTTCAAAATCCCAAACCATAGATTAAGACCGAACCCCGCCCTTCTTTTTGAACCACCAAAACTGAATACCAAATCCCCCATTGCATTAGCAATGACTCTATACAATGAAAAAGTAGAAAAACCACCATTATTTCTGTAGAAATTAATATCTACCACCACAAAACAAAATTTAATATCTACCCTTTGTCAGTTATTGCATGCCAAAATGATTTTCAATTTGGTGTGTGTAGACAGTACTACAAAAAAAAAAAAAAAAAAAAAAAAAAAACCATGGCAGAGTGAAACAGCGCGCTAGGCATTGCACGCATGGTGACCTGGGTTCGATCCCCAGCGGGGCAGGAATTTTTCTGCTCTGTACTTGGATGTTTGGGGTCCAATTCGAAACGTGCAGGAGTCTCTTAGTAATGCTGCGCAACCCACAAAAATTGTGAAGAGGCCTTGTGCTTCACCACAAATAAAATCATACATACTTTCTATACCTTAAAGGGAAAGTAAAAAAAAAAAAAAAAAAAAATAGACTGTAAAAATTTCTCACTAAAAATGTGATACAGTAATCAATGCGGTCAAGGTAGGTATTGCACTGTTTTGCTTGGTGAGGAAGAACTCACCTTTTCTACCACTGACAAGGAGGCTAATAATTTACAAGGGCCCCCAGAACCAAGCCAATGCTGGTCTATTCCCTATTTATACTCCCCTAGACAGTCTGCTGGTCTACTCCCTGTTTATAGTCCCCCCCCCCCCCCAGCCAGACTGATACCTGAGTGGTACCTATCTCTATATATAAAACAGAAAAAAGGACTACCTACCTACCTATGTTTGTTTGTTTGTTTGTTTGTTTGTTTGTCCGGAGTTGTTTAGCCAAAACGGTAAGAGATAGCGAAAAATGTCTCAGAATTGACCCCCCCAAAACCATTATCGCTTTGTCCAGAAAAATTATAAAAAGTTCAAAAAGGCATTGCTGTCCAGCAGTACGTCCATGCCTTAGTAAATTTGAAATTTAGTCCCGTTGCAAAGCACGGGCAAACGGCTAGTAAGAAATAATATTGTTTTGTGATTTTTATTCCAATAGAAATATTGCACACTAATTTGAAGCGTCAGCGTCCCCCGACTGGGGTCTATCGCCGGCCATAACAAAATGGACGAAGTTTTATATTTGTTAAAAACTAAAAAGAGCATTTGGAATTAAAAAAAAAAAAAAAAAAAAAAAAAAAATGAAGCGTAATTTTAAGCATTCCATCGATTTTCGTTAGTACATAACGATTTCTGAGCTTTGTTTATGTTTGTTTACAATAAAAAAAACTGTTTATAAATTTAAATCGTTATTATGCTAGGTAGAGGTATCTTCTAAGAGTTTGAGTATCTATATATTATATAAATATTTACATAATACAATCAACTCTTAATATCTATATAATGTACCTATACTATTATTACTAAACACTTTAGTAGATATAAAAAGACATATGTACCTACAGTACAAATAATTATTATAACAATTAAAAAATGGAAACAATTTACACTAATAAACTGACCTCAGTAGCTTGATCGATAAGGCGGCACACTTGTAACCTGGAGGTCGGTGATTCAAGTCCCGGTTTCAGCGTAGATTTAGTAAAGCGAGTTAGAGTAGTTGTGATATCACAAAAGTGATTAACACAAATATGATTTTTTAAAAAAAATGTTTTATCCTATAAAATATATAAGACCTGTTTGACTGCTGGAGTAAAGGGACTTTTCAGTCTTACCTCGGCAGTATAAACAAGGTATATTCTATTCTGTAATGTGTGGTTTTTTTATGTCACAATTTTAGTGGGTAGTGCAGAATTTTTTGATTTTGCTTTGATAAAAATTTTCTAAGCACAAGGCTCCAGACAGGATTGATATTCATTTATAACATTCCTGTCTAGGTGTCTAGTCCAAAGTTCAAGAGATCTTTCCCTAATAGTACACGCATACCTAGTACTTATTATTGTTATTATTATTATATTACGCTTTATTAGGTAAGGACAAAGTACAATATTGACAGAACAATACAATGAAAGTATAAGGGAAAAAAATAGATCGAATAAAGAAATAAGCAAAAAAAAAAAAAGAGAAAAGGGATGATGTCCTGCCTAAAGGGCGGGGTTATTGCCTGATGCAATCTCTTTCACCCAACCCTTTAGTACTTGGAGTGAAATTTAAGTATAATGAAACGTTGTACATAAAAATTAAATTAATCACTATTATTATTTACTACTCAAACCTGCCTCACTAAAATTCACCATGCTTGGGACTCGAACCACCGACCTCCAGGTTCGGAGTCCGCTGGCTTGACGATCAGGCTACTGAGGTCGCCTGTATCAGCACAAGATACTTTGTCCAACTGACCTCGTTTTTCAAATGTGATGAAATAAATTGCAAGTATCTCGGTATCTCTATATATAAATGAGAAATATGGACGGACTTTGTGTGCAGGAATTGTTTAGGCGAAACGGTAAGAGATAGCAAAAAATTGATGAGAGATGACCCCAAGTAAAATTGCCGAAAAGTACCAGGAAAATTATCAAAAGTCCAAAATTCCAAACCGTCCTTGAGTTATGACCTTCCTCGAGTATTGCCTTGAGGAAGTGTCCGATTTTAAGACAGTCTTTGCCCTGGAACTTGGAATCTATCGCGAGGACCTATATTTTTTATTATTTAATAACACATTAGACAAAATTAACTTTCATTTAATTCATTTTAGGCCACATACTGACGTACCGTTCTCGAGATATAAGCCAGAATGTTCGAAATTTCGACCTTTTTTTCAGACTTTTCACGTTTTTTAACACATTTAAGCGCGGAACTTAAAATTTATCGCGAGGACATAAATTTTTTATTATTTAAAAACACATGAGACAAAATTAGCTTTCTTTCAATTCATTTTAGGCCACATTCTGACGTACCGTTCTCGAGATATAAGCCAGAATGTTCGCAATTTCGACCTTTTTTTCAGACTTTTCACGTTTTTTAACAGATTCCAGCGCGGAACCTAAAATTTATCGTAGGGACCCATATTTTTTTTATTGTAAAACTCTCTCAGAACATCACATGCTTATTTGAGCCCTTTGTTGCCATATTCTGACAAACCGTTCTCGAAATATACCTAGGCCAGTTTGCTACATTATCAATATCCGCTATGAGAGATTTGGCTCGGGATTTTGAAATTTACAGCGATGATGTGTGTGTGTGTGTGTGTGTGTGTGCGTGTGTGTGGATGTGTGTGTGTGTGTGTGCGTGTGTGTGGATGTGTGTGTGTGTGTGTGTGTGTGTGTGTGTGATGTGTGTGTGTGTGTGTGTGTGTGTGTGGATGTGTGTGTGTGTGGATGTGTGTGTGTGTGGATGTGTGTGTGTGTGTGTGTGTGTGTGTGTGTGTGATGTGTGTGTGTGGATGTGTGTGTGTGTGGATGTGTTTGTGTGTGTGGATGGGTGTGTGTGTTGTGTGCATTTGGTATGGTGTTTGTGTGTGTGTGTGTGTGGATGTGTGTGTGTGTGTGTGTGTGTGTGTGATGTATGGGTGGTGTGTGTGTGATGGCTTGGCGAAGCGGGTGGAGCCCGCTAGTGTATGTAATAAAATTAACAGTATAGGTTTGATTAGCTAATCGGTTAACTATAAAAAAGAGGATTTTTTTTACCTAATTCATGTCTCTTAGAAGTTATAGTTAAAAAAAGCCTTGAATAGGGTCACAGCCTACATTGCTGGAAAAAAAACAACTAGTGAATTTAAATGACATTTTTTTTTTTACTAAATGAATGTTAAGCGGAACTGAATATTAGGCAGAAACGTTCACTTGAACTAACTATAAATAAAAAGTGTATTAGTTATTTGAATTATCTCTATAATATATATAAAACAGAAAAAAGGACTACCTAACTACCTACCTGCCTACCTATGTTTGTTTGTTTGTCCGGAGTTGTTTAGCCAAAACGGTAAGAGATAGCGAAAAATATCTCAGAAATGACCCCCCCAAAATAATTATCGCTTTGTCCAGAAGAATTATAAAAAGTTCAAAAAGGCATTGCTGTCCAGCAGTACGGCCATGCCTTAGTAAATTTGAAATTTAGTCCCGTTGCAAAGCACGGGCAAACGGCTAGTTACATAATATTTTTTAGCGGTTAGCGCAGAAATATAGAACCTTTTTTTGTACACGTATATGTACGAGTATATCATGCGTCCAAAATTCTGCCACGCTGAAACAGGGACTTGAACCATCGACCACTAGGTTATAAGTCCGCCGCCTTATCGATCAAGGATAATAAATTCAATTATTATTAATCAAGATAATAAGTGCCATGTGACTTACCTACACCAAGTAATGAGGCTTGGTGGTAATTAAGCGATACTGGTTGTGAAGGTCAAGGTGGTTTTGCAATGTGGAGTCCGCGGTTCAATGCGTTTGAAATCGGATGTGTATTTCAAAATATGAGCGAAATCCAAATGTGGATTTCAAAATTAGGAGGATGATTGAAGTGCAAAACCTACATGCTGAGTGGGTATTAATAACACGATTGGATTTCCTGTGCATATTTTTGTATCCTATCATTATTATTATCAATATTATAGTATGCTTTATTAGGTAAGACAATATTTTTATGACCTACAATTAAAAATAACCAATGGTAGAAATACCTAAAATAATTATGTTGCAAAAATAACTCATTTCTCAAGTTATCTCGAAACAGCTGTCCAGGTATGTTCTGATATCCATGTATGTATGCACATCTTGTAGAACTTCTCACTTTTTTGTTTATACTGATTAAAATAAGGAGGTTAGTTGATGGCATGCTAATTAGATATCACACCAACCTGGAAATCCGAGCGCATCACTCAGTGATTAATCACTCGCTTGCCATGCGGAAGGTCCCGGGTTCGAACTCCCGCGCCGACAAAAACTTGTATTCAAAACTTGGGAAGTATATATTGTGTCACTTATTGCCCATCAGAGGGTAGGCATACTACGGGATGGGCAGGCTACAACACAGACCATAAGTGTACAGTAGCTCCTGTTTCAAGGCTACGAAATAAAAAAGGCTGTGAAACACTTATCTTTTTTTTTTTTTTTTTTTTTTTTTTTTACGTCGCTTTCAACTGCATGGTCATATCACGACGGGGGTGTTACCCTCCATTCGCAGGAAACTCACAAACCTGATACCCACATTAACCTCACCCAGCCTGGGTTGGGCCGGAATGCCAGCATCACGAAGTCTTCACCTCGCTGGACGTTGCTTAACTTCGGTGATCCAACGAGAACCGGTGCATTCAACGCGCCATCGACGCTGGCTACACTTATCTTTAAAAAGTCCCATTTTGGGATTTATTAGTTCTAGTCGGGCAGTATAAGTAAGGCGAAAACTTCCTGGTATCTTCCATAAGATAAGTATTCACCAGTTGTCACTACAAGAGAACAAAACCCCGCTGATGACAACCTACATACATAAAATTACACAAGCAACATATACCTACATAACTACAAGTATGAAATCTGGCTAATAGCCCCGCATGCCATATGGCTGAGCCCGTAAGACACTTAGTACATCATACCTCTGGAATGAATAGTATGTCATGTTTTTATGACTAAAGATTTGTCAGTAACTAAATTGCAAAAATAACTCTTCTTTTAATTTTATGTGTGAGATGTAAAGATTTGTCAGTAACTAAATTGATTTTTTTTTTTTTAATTTCAGGTAAATAGTGTGAGATGTAAGTGACCTAGTTCATGTTGTATAACAAATACATGGAAAGTAAAAATATAGTATGTCATTTAAAGTTATTATAATTGTTCAGTTATGATACAAAAATGATATACACAATTACACATACATAAATAAATGATATATGTACGTATACGTAAACATCAATCTTCGAAATAATTTTAAAATAGAAAACACTTGGAATTTTTCGATGTTGATTTGTCTTACCAAGAGTTGTGTATAACTGCATAGTTATGAGTTTTTCCTGAGAACTTATATACTTTTTCATAGTTCACAAAATTAACCTGTGTCATGGGGACCTTGCCCAGCTGCTTGAAATTGGAGAAGATTTTTCTAAATTAATATATCGTCGGCTAGAAGGTAAAACTGACCAAGTAACAGTTAGTCATTTCTCAATTTTTCCTTACTCTGGTCGGAAATCAACCTAATTATTGGCTAAAAATCAAAAGTTCGGTAGTATTCAAACATATGCGCGGGAAAAAGCGAAAAAAACAATTTTTACCTGAAAGACTGGTGGAGATTTCAATGACCAAATGGAGATGGTCCAAATGTAGATGGTCAGTTTTACCGGCAATAGGTGAGTTCGGTGCGAAGATTACCCTCACCTTTTTCACATGTATGAATTCGGTGCCGCCGAAAAAAGGTGATGTATGAGTTCGGTGCGGTCCTAGTGACTTATAAATTCATTGTTTTCTTATAATGTACTCTGTTGCTTGTTAACAGTCATCCTGCTGTTATTAAGTTAGTAGATTATGTTGTAGACAGTTACATTCAGCAAGGCTGTCCATTTCCTCCCTGAAGGCCATGCCTAGGGTTAATAGTAGGGTTAGGTAAAATACAATAAAGGCCATGCCTTGGGTTTATAGTAGGGTTAGGTAAAATACAATGAAGGCCATGCCTTGGGTTTATAGTAGGGTTAGGTAAAATACAACGAAGGCCATGCCTTGGTTTTTTCGCACGTAAAATGACCTTTTCTAATGAGATTTTGGCTCATCTGATGAACTCCGTCGCTTCGTAAAGATTAATAATAATGGGGAATATCTCAGAGTTGAATTTGTACAGACAAGCTGGGGTAATCTAGTGCGAGTAGTCTCTAGATACCTCAGTGTCTAGCTGTCTACTGCTGGTATCATCCCTGGATCAGACTACTCGTCTACAGTTGTAGGTACGAGTAGGAATGTTACGCGGGCCAGGCTACTTGTCTAAAATCAGTCCGAGAGTCATTTTATTTGGCAATAGGTGAGTTCGGTGCGAAAATTACCCGCACCTTTTTCGCATGTATGAATTCGGTGCCGCCTAAAAAAGGTGATGTACGAGTTCGGTGCGGTCTTAATGACTTATAAATTGATTTTTTGTTTATAATGTACTAGTTGCTTGTTAACATTCATCCTGCTGTTATTAAGTTAGTAGATTATTTTGTAGATAGTTACATTCAGCAAGACTGTCCATTTCCTCCTTGAAGGCCATGCCTTGGGTTTATAGTAGGGTTAGATAAAATACAATGAAGGCCATGCCTTGAGTTTATAGTAGGTTTAGGTAAAATACAATGAAGGCCATGCCTTGGGTTTATAGTAGGGTTAAGTAAAATACAATGACGGCCATGCCTTGGGTTTATAGTAGGGTTAGGTAAAATACAATGAAGGCCATGCCTTGGGTTTATAGTAGGGTTAGATAAAACACAATGAAGGCCATGCCTTGGGTTTATAGTAGGGTTAGGTAAAATACAATGACGGCCATGCCTCGGTTTATTAATTGAAGGCCATGCCTATAAGGAAAAAAAATACTATAATTGCCTGATCATCAGGGCAAGTACCAGGGCACCGAATTCATACATGACCTTTTATAGGCGGCACCGAATTCATACATGACCTTTTTTAGGCGGCACCGAACTCATACATTTTTTTATTTTCCGCACCGAACTCATACATAGCCGTTTTACCTTTCAGCCGATCATTATGTTATAGAAAGAAAAAATATTCATTTTAAAAAATTCTGATAAATATACCAGTATTATACGTATTTTACATAAATTACTATGACTATCGAAATCCAAGTACAAGAGGTTCATTAGAAGAGGCTGTAGTCAGCTATTATTACAGAGGTGACCCCGTCCTAAAGAGAGGTCGAGAGGAGATTTCGATGGCGACAATAATGATGATGACATTTGACTAAATTACTTATTATTTTTCTTGTTGTTGTTGTAGCCAGCTTGGTTACAGCTGGAGGGGTGAGTAATGGTCTCCAGCCAACTTTATTTCAAAGTTGGTTTGTCCTGAACCACATAAATATTTCTGTGTGCGATCAACCATCATGAAGATTTGGACTTTTCTTTATATACTCTGTTTATACTCCTCTAGTGAGACATTTATTTTCTAATCGTGATTGTGATGTCTACGACTATTTTATTTTGATATACATCTCTACCTTTTTAGGGTTGGCTAGAGTCCGTTCTCTGTTTATAGTCGTCAAGTGAGACATTTATTTTTTACAGTAAGTAGCTCCTGTTTCATGGCTACGAAATAAAAAAAAAAATCTGTGAAACACTCATCTTTTTTGGGTGAATACATCTCTACCTAGGTAGTCTGTAGTAAATTTATTATTCTTAATTTTAGTTATGTTTATTTGTTTATTTTATTTGTTTCGGACGTAATAGCTGTTTATGCTTTGCTCTCACTATATTTATTCTTTTGCAAACTACCTTTTTCATGTTTTTTTGCCTTTTTTATGTTCTATTTTTCTATACAATCTTCTGTATCTCCATGAAACGCCCGTGTCATTCTCAATATATTTCATCTCTTGAAATATCAATGATATTAATTAAAATAAAAAACTCAAAAGTGGAAATTCTTAAATATCTGCCACAAACTTTCCTTAACGACAGATACAATGTCTGCTTTGAAAAGACCCCTGGTTGACAAAAGAGATGTTAATTTGTCGAAAATAATGATGACATTGTTCAAATTGTTGTTGTATAAGAACAAATACTGGTCTTTAACAAATGTGTCGCAAACAAATACGTCTTATTCTGTGACAGTAATTATGTTTTGCAGCGTGTGCAAAAATGACATCCAATTACTTTTTCCCTGGATATATTCAAAATTGGTTACAGTTGTTTGTAAGGAATACCTTCCGGTGCGCTCGTGTTGACCCAGCATCACCTAAATGGGAAGTATTGTGTCACTTCTCGCCCATCAGAGGGAAGGCATACTACGGGATAGCAGACTACAACACAGACCACAAGCGTCTACAGTAGCTCCTGTTTCATAACTACGAAATAAAAAAGACTGTGAAACACTCATCTTAATAAAAAAAAATCCCCACCTTCAGCACAAGATTTTATATTTTGAAGGTGGGTACACTATACCCGATTGTTTATTAATATTGCTGTTATTTAAAATAATGAAAACTTAGTAAAAAAATAAAAATGTTCTCAAAACATTATGAATTCCAACTGAAGCAATTACTTGGAATTTCGCAAGGAATATACGAAGGTGTATGTAATGTTTCCACCAACGCACCGTTATGAACTCCAGATTCTGTGCTTATTTCATTGACAGGAATTATTATTATTAGTTTTTTTCAAATAAGAGTAATCTTTTCAAATAGTTATTTCATTCAATAGGGCGGCGGACTTGTAGCCTGGAGGTCGGCGGAGCAAGTCCGGATTTCAGCGTAGATTTAGTACAGCGAGTTTGTGTAGATGTGATATCACGTAGTTAATTGACACAAATATGATAACTTTTTTTAGTCATTTCATTATTCAGTAAATTGCATGAATATTCTAATAATTCAATCAATACATTTCCTAATGTCTTTTTCAACTTGGGAAACAAGAATAGAAGAAAATCATATAAGTAAAGTATTATTATTTTTATACAAAGCTTTAATAGGTAGAAAAAAAATATATAGGTACAGTAGAATACAATGAAATATAAAGAAAAACAAAAAGATTAAGCAAATATACAAGAAAAAAAAGAGAATGAAGTTGAAGTTATGTCCTACCTGAAGGGCGGGGTTATTGCCTGTGGCAATCTCTTCCACCCAACCCTAAGGTCGAAAAGATAATGAACTTTTGTAAGAATAATATTTCTTTATGTACTTATTCAATTACATGAAGTAATAGTTCAATTGTTATAGTGCAATAAAATTGTTCATTGTTCAATGCCTATATTTCATTCTCATTGCTCAGAGAAAAAAAAAGAAAAAGAAAAAGACACACACAAGAATAGGAAAAAATACTGATCATGCTTGAGCATTAGTTTAGAATTTTAGATTCACTAATGTCTTGTTTACAGTCTTGATTGCCAACAACAACAACATCCATAACAACAGCATGCGCTCTCCGTCATTAACAGCAGGCATGTTCCTTCATTTGTTTGTGGAATTCGCAACACTTGATTTGCGAATGTAATAATCACAGCAAATTTGGTGTTATTAAGATCTACGGCGTGAATTTATTTTCTCTATATTTTTTTCTCTTTCTCTCTCTCTCTCTCTCTTTCAATAATAATGTTCTTAATGATTGATGAAATTACCTACGTAGGTACATACTTATAAAAACAAACTTGAAATTTACTTCACTTTTGAGAAAAAATATTATTGTTTATTGTATTTTTTGTTTAATATCTCACTAGTAGTAAGCCCTACCCCCACGCCTCCATATTTTAAGTGCTGAGAGCATATATTATTATACATAGTTATAGAGTATAAATGTAAGCTCGAAACAGCTGTCCAGGTATGTTCTGATATTCATGTACATCTAGTTCAAGTAGGTACAACTTCTCACTATTTTGTTTTTCTAGACGCATGCCAGTGCGCCAGGCCAAGTTAAGGGAAAAGGGCCCCAAACAACATGTACTTACTTTAGGGTCCATTTTTGAAATTTTTGGTACCTATCATACACAAGATGAAAAAATTATATTTACTTGAGGGTCCACTTTTGAAAATTTTGGTACAACATATACTTACTTTAGGGTCCATTTTTGAAATTTTTGGTACCTATCATACACAAGATGAAAAAATTATATTTACTTTAGGGTCCACTTTTGAAAATTTTGGTACCTATCATACACAAAATGAAAAAATAAATAAAAAATATCGAGGTGGACTGGCAGATAAAATCGTATATCGATTGGTGTGCTTCATTCAAACTTTGTGGTCTAAAAATAAAAAAAAATAAAAACAAGTCACAAAGGAAAAAAAGGTAATCATACACTATAGAATTTTCCTTACAAGAAGCCCAATTAAGACCTGTTTTCCAGCTATTTTTGGAATTGATTGCCCGTAGGAAATAAACTTTTAATTAAATAACCGGCCCCACCCAGGCTGGGTGAGGTTAGATGTGGGTAGCTGGTTCAATTCCCAGCAAATGGAGGGTGAAACCCCCGTCCTGACTATCTCAAAGTCAGGACGTTAAAACCATATAATAGATTCAATGGACACCATGAAAGGAGCTTAGACATTGGATTGGGCGTCCAAATAATTCTCTCACTTCCGATTTCTCATACTAGATTTTTTTTAAGTGGGTTATCGGAAGTTAGAAGAATGATATTATTATTTTATGCAAATATTCATGTGCCACATATTATGGTGGGTTTGCTAAATATCACAGCATAACAACCAGTTCTTTTTAACATTTTTTTTTACTTGTAAAAAAAATTTCAAAAATATTATATGAATCTTTTATAATTGTTTCAGAAATTGTTTGCTTTTTATTATTTGCATAGGATGTAAGTACTTGTGTTTTGTATAGTACAGAAACCAGTTCTATTCAATTCAACTTAGCACTAGTTCGCACAAAGCCAAGAAGATTCCTGATGACTGAACCACCTTGAGGTCCAAAGTTATTCAATTCCGACCAAATCATGTTCGTCTAGCTTTCGCCAAGGTCAAACCAACTTGTCGAAATATTATGAAAGGAATTCGACCAGTTGGTAGTTGGTTGTCTTAATCTTTTTCTTGATCTGTGAGTTTTTCCATCCGGTCCCATAACTAATAACTATGTTTAAAGATTGAATACATAGATGGAAAGAAAAGATTGAATCTAGCGTCGATGACGCGTTGAATGCCGCGCCATCGAGGCATCTATTCTTCAACAATTTAGATCAAACGTTTGTGTCAATTTTTTTATTTTTTTTTAAAAAAACGTTCAATTGAAATATTTTCCTTTCACTGTCACTACTCTCTTTTCCAAAGACCAATTTTCCATCTTCATTTCCCAACAACGACTCTCCACTTCCGCATCTTCTCCTAGCTCTTCTTATGCACATACTCCGCTGCACAGAAATGCGCAGCAATGGAAAATTTCGATCAAACCTTATTTACAATTTTTATATACAGGTACAATGAAGGGTTATAATTATTTAAAAGTAAACAAAGCCTGATCAATGGTGGTGATAATGCCTTTGGCGCATGGTAGGATCACCGCAAGCAACGCCAACACGTGAAAACTTCGTGGTGCTGGCCATTCTACCTGCTACCTCCATTCGCAGGAAACTCACAAACCTGGTTTTCACATTAACCTGCGAATGGAGGGTAACATCGCCATAGCCATATAACCATTAATAATAATGTTTATTATGCATTAAATAATATCATGATCTATCGTGTTCCTCTATAAGTACGGGGTGTACCATGCAGCTAAAAGTGACGTTATCTCAAATTAAAGAGAATGAATTCATTATGAACATGCCATTGCATGCCATAGGCAAGAACCACGCCAGATTGGACATCGATTTTCATTTTTTTCGCGAGGCTTGATTTTATTATTCTTTACGTTCGTGTTATTTGAGCCCACAACATGCGGATCATCAGGCAGAAATGTTTACCTCTTACCACGGAGATCGACGCCATCTTTTTTTTTATTATAATAATATCCTGCAACCAGGTCAGATAATCTGATCTGGTTGCAGGGCTTTCAGTGAACCCCACAGTCAACACTGCGACCTAATTAATCTATTGTGACCAGTTGATTTTATTCGGTTTTACGCCCTGATTTGGATAGATAGTCAGAAAGGGGGTTTTACCCTCCATTCGCTGGGAATCGTACCAGTACCCACAGCCAGCCGGGTAGGGCCAGAAATGACAGCCTCACGTCTTTGGAGGGACAGAATTTTCTTCGAAAAGTCTGCCCCCACCGGGTGTCGAACTCGAGACCTCTGGACAATGGGCAGTAGTCATAACCGTTACGCCACAGAGACCATCTTGACACCCGGAAATCCAGGAAACAAAACATACAGGAAACAGAACGGGTTCAGGAATTTGTGTGTTTCGTGTTCGGAAATTAGTGACTAGATTCCTGATAGTCTAGTCAAATCTAGTCACCGCCAATCTGCTTGACATCTGTAACTAGATTCCTGCGTTCCATCGTATCGACGAGAAAGACCAGATCAGATGAGAAGTTGTTTTTAAAGTTTGTCACATTATGAAGGAGAAACAAAAACACCAACACATAAATATATTATGTTATAGATCAAAATATAATATATAGGTATTGCGTTTATGTGATAAACATATCTTCCGGTGGTAGGATTATATGTGGTAGGATTATGATGAAATTGAAATCATAAGGACAAATTAAGGGCGGAATGAATAGACGTTTTGTAATACCTCTGTGGCGCTAAGTCACGGATTGCGTATTATAATATGTAAGATAGGAAAAACCGACGCTTCCAATGACTTAAGTTATTGGTGTTATCTATCAATTTCGCCCTAATAGACAAATTCGAGATCTTCAGTCATGACTTGAGCATTAGTTTCCCCTTTTAAAACAATACGCAATATCTATCAAGGTTGGCGTGAAGGCATCCAGCGTAAAATATGAAGTAGAAGTGCCAGAACTAACTATACCGACCCCAAACTAATGCCAAACCCAAAGTGAAAGCAGAAGAAGGTACGTACAGATTGCATGTCCCAATGGAGAATAAGAAGCATAACCCTGAACCCAAGAGAAGCCCTTATTAAGTCTGTCCCGGTGGACTTCAGATCGGCCCAAAGTACCTGAGGAGACCTTTTCCAAGCAGATATCGTCCAAAACACTTAAGTTTTGCATACCCAACCCAAAAAGTCCACTTTCATTCTAACAAAAAGTCCACTTTCATCACCAAAAAATCCCTAAAATAGTATGGAAGTTGCCCTGAAAGATCTAGAACAATGGCGATGTTCACGATGTTATTGTTTTGAACTAGTAACAGTCATCTTTGTTATCAGTGTTTATTTGAGTGTTTGACAGTAGGGTTAGATAGAAGGCCATGCCTCAAGAATATAGTAGGGTTAGGTAAAATACATAGAAGGCCATGCCTCAAGAATATAGTAGGGTTAGGTAAAATACATAGAAGGCCATGCCTCAAGAATATAGTAGGGTTAGGTAAAATATATAGAAGGCCATGCCTCAAGAATATAGTAGGGTTAGGTAAAATACATAGAAGGCCATGCCTCAAGATTATAGTAGGGTTAGGGATAATACATAGAAGGCAATGCCTTAGGTTTATAGAAGGGTTAGGTAAAATACATAGAAGGCCATGCCTCAAGAATATAGTAGGGTTAGGGTTAATACATAATATAAGGCAATGCCTCAGGTTTATAGTAGGGTTAGTTAAAATGCATAGAAGGCCATGCCTTAAGAATATAGTTGGGTTAGGTAAAATACATAGAAGGCCATGCCTCAAGAATATAGTAGGGTTAGGTAAAATACGTAGTAGGCCATGCCTAATACATAGAAGGCCAAAGCCTGATATACATGGAAGGTAATTCCGTAATTTAATGTTGAATAATAAAAAATCCCTCAATATGTACGGTACTTAGAATGTTGCACTGGGCCGAATCGTTCGGTGACCTTTTTTACCTGAAATCGAAAAACCTTTTTCATAAACCTTTTTGGGCCGAATCGTAATGCGCCCGTCCCGGTAGCTCAGTGGTAAAGGTACGTACGGATTGCATGTCCCAATGGAGAATAAGAAGCATAACCCTGAACCCAAGAGAAGCCCTTATTAAGTCTGTCCCGGTAGCTCAGTGGTAAAGGTACGTACGGATTGCATGTCCCAATGGAGAATACTTATAATAATAATATCGCCTTATTTATACTGCCCGATTAGGACTATTAAAGTCCCATTATTCCAGCAGTAAGCCCAAGACATATTACTATGTGGTAAAAATCCCAATTGGGAGGATAACATGTCATGTCCCAGCTGGGTTTCGAACCCACGACCTCTGGAGTCTTTGGATTCACAGAGTGTCGCCTTTACCACTGAGCTACCGGGACAGACTCGTATAAGTAGCATAACCCTGAACCCAAGAGAAGCACTTACCAAGTCTGTCCCGGTAGCTCAGTGGTAAAGGTACGTACGGATTACAAGTCCCAATGAAGAATAAGTAGCATAACCCTGAACCCAAGAGAAGCACTTACTAATAGTAAGTCTGTCCCGGTAGCTCAGTGGTAAAGGCACGTACGGATTGCATGCCACAATGGAGAATAAGTGGCATAACCCTGAACCCAAGATAAGCAATTACTAAGTCTGTCCCGGTAGCTCAGTGGTAAAGGCGGCACTATGTGTATCCAGAGATTCCAGAGGTCGTGGGTTCGAAACCCAGCCGGGACATGACAAGTTATCCTCTCATTTGAGATTTTTACCACATAATAATACGTCTTGGGCTTACTGCAGGAATAATGGGACCTCATAGTCCTAATCGGGTAGTATAAATAGGGCGATATTAATATTATTAAACATAACCTTATCAAAAGGTTTCTCAAACTTTCTGAGAACCTTGAACTTGATCACATAACGAGACTAAACTTAGGGCGAAATTAATACACAAATTCTATAACTCAAGTCATTGCTAAGCGTCGGTCTTCCCACAGTACGCAATGCGTGACTTAGCGCATTAGATTACGTTTGCCGTATTTTTCTTTCTAACCAAAGTTAACCAAACGGGAATAAAATCAACCAAACTGGAAGCAAGTCATTTTTCTTTTGGAAGAGGAAAAATTTCCACTTCCAAAGTGAACCAAAGTGGAAGTAGAAAATTCTTGCTTCCAGATTTTTTATAGGTTAAGTCCATTGTTTATCTTTAAAAGTAACCAAACGCATTTTTCTTTTACGAATGACCTTGGAATAAAATGGAAATATTTGTAAGAAACCTAACCAGGAATTTTTTTTTGGTTAGAAAGAAAAATACGATATAGGTATTACAAAAACGTCTATTAATTCTGCCCTTAGACAGACAAAGGGGCAAATGTGTTTGAGGTGTATAGGCAACCCAAACCTATAAGAAGACTTGGCTATGTGAAATGACGGGCATACAGTTAGTTAACAAGTAAGGATGAAGTCCCAGGCATGATAATAATTTCAAGAATGAGTCCTATTCTAATGATGAGGAAATACTCATATCCTGTTAACCTTTGTTTATTGTAATAATTCTAATATTTATTTAATCCTTTTAGTAGATGTCACGAAACAGGTTGGGTTAAGCCTGGTTTTCAAACAAGTAACATTAAATTTTCAAATAAACATGTACCGACGAAAAATATTTAGAGATAGGTAGATTCAAATATAAATTTAATCACAGAATATATCAGCAAATCATCTTGGAAAAAAGCATAAATATTCAACATTTTTTGTCATCTTAGTGGTAATCGTAACTTAAAAAAACTCTATGTTCATCAAAAAAACCATTGACGAAAAATTCTAAAAGATGTATCAAAACATACATTATCAAAGTATTTTTGAAAAACTCGATGATATAGATTTAGCACAGACTGCAATACAAACTGAATTAGCAATAGATAACACCTGACCACAAGCAAGCTGAGGAAAAAAAGCAAAAAGAATAGGTCAAGTGTTCATCAATATAAAACTGATTACCAAACACTTCAGAACAAATAATGTTCAACGGAATGGAATCTGATAGAGCATTTAGTATAATAGATGCTATTAGGACTGACAGCAGTATGAACAACATCATTACCAGTAATGCCTTGATCAATCATGTCTTCAAATCTATTGCAACATAAGAGATTAACTTCTACAACAATTGTAGATTATTCTAGCAGGTTTACTCAAGCTTCGCCAAGTCTTGGAATAGCTGGAATAAATAAATTGATAACAAAAGGGTCCTCTATATCAGCATAGAGGACCCTTTTCTTACAGTTCCCCTTGTGATGTTCTTTTTTTTTTTATCAATATACCTATTCATGAAAATTTCCTTCGATACCTGCATATAAACAAAACATCAGTATTGAAAATCATGAATACTCCAATATTATGTCAACTTATAATATCTTAACATTAGAAAAAAGACGAGAAATGATTTATCTTACCACTCTCTACAAAATACTTGACAACAAAATAGATAGTCCTGTCCTTCTGAAAGAGATAAATTTTAAAGTTAGTTTTAAAAAGCCCAGAAGTAATGAAACCTTCCAACATCCTTTCAGACGGAAAAATATAGGGTTGCACTCCCCTTTTGTGAGAATCCAAAGATTCATTTATTGTGCATTATTGTTTTTTTAATATTTTCATGTAATTTTGTTTTATTGGGTTTCTGACCCGTCAAAGAAATAAATGAAAATTAAAAACTAAATTAAAAAATAAAAATTAAAGATGAGTGTGGACAGCCTGCGTCGATGGCGCGTTGAATGCACCGATTCTCGTAGAATCATCGAAGTTAAGCGACGTCCATTGAGGTGAAGAATTCGGGATGCTGGCATTCTGGCCCAACCCAGGCTGGGCGTGGTTAACATGAGTAGTAGGTTTGTGAGTTTCCTGTGAATGGAGGCTAACACCCCCGTCGTGATATGACCATGCAGTTGAAAGAGACGTTAGACACAAATTAAAAAAAGTTGAATGTACAGTTCAGTATTTGGTATTTGGGGCAATTCAGTTGAACAGATGAACTGTAAATAAAGAGTATCACAAGGATTTGAACATGGTTGATCACAACCTTCAAGTCTTAACATTGCAGGACATAGCTTCACCAGTGGTCTTGTACGATTGTTGAATGTACTTTGGAACAACTAAGATCAAATGCAATGTGACTTCCCTTTCACTTAAAACTGGATATCCCAACTGAATTTTCTCACAACATCAGCTTTTCCGCTGAAATCATTGGAATTGTTGAAAACAACTCTGACAGCAAACACAGCCATTATCTGGATAATGACGTCCAACATTCTATCTCAGAGACACATTGAGAAAAAATAAATACTAATCACAACATTCTCATCTATAATACGAGTAATAAGACATTGAGTAAAACTAATAATCTTATCAATAAAGCTCTAACAAGCTAGTCAATTTGTGGGAATTTGTCCTTAGCTTACAAATGGGTTTGATTGAAAATTACATTTTTTCTTTCCAATAAGTTGAGAATACCTTCAATTTATTATTATCTGGTCTTTACCATCATTAATACCTTTCATTATTGTTATTATTATTTAACCATGATCATTATAAGTAGCATCATCATAATCTTCGCCATATTTGAAAACATGATCGCGATCAATTTTATTGTTATTTATTTTAGTTACTTTTTGCCATTTAATAATAATGATAATAATATCGCCTCATTTATACTGCCCGATAAGGACTATTAAAGTCCCATTATTCCAGCAGTAAGCCCAAGACGTATTATTATGTGGTAAAAATCCCAAATGGGAGGATAACTTGTCATGTCCCGGCTGGGTTTCGAACCCGCGACATCTCGAATCTCTGGATTCACAGAGTGCCGCCTTTAACACTGAGCTACCGGGACGGACTTTAATACCATTACAATTTTCTGTAATAATAATAATAATATAATTATTACAAGTTTGAGTATTCTAATCATTTTTGGTATGCTTGATAGTGAAATTTCTGTTATGTATCACCTACTTTTATATTGCTGGTGTGTGCTTTGTTATAAAAACTATCAACTTTATTCTTTTTTTTAAAAAATATTATTACTTCTATAGGTACTATAATTTGTTGTTATCAGAATAATCAAAAACTATCAAATTTATCATTATATTGTAATTATGATTTTTAACTAGATCTTTATTAAACATAAAAAAAAACATTATTTTATTTTTAGAACATCATCACTGGGATGACAACTCAAAACGCATGCAGCATTGGTTTTTTTTTAATATTAGTTAATTATTACTTCTAGTGCTATCATAATATGATAATATTATTATCCTTATCATCATCATCATTATTGGCATTAATAATTGCTATACCAATTCTTATTTCCATTTCACATAAACCCACCAGCTTGGGTACGGCAGTATGGGGCAACTTACCACAGCAGGTTTCTGTCCAAGGCTGGGTCATTGGGTATTATGCAACTTTCTGGCCACTCACAAACATAGTATTGGATTCATTTATTTAAGCCAGCCACATAGCATTGAATTCATTTATTTTAGCCAGCCACATAGCATTGAATTCATTTATTTTAGCCAGCCACATAGCATTGAATTCATTTATTTTAGCCACTCGCAGAGGTGATCTCGAGCTTTGTTTGCGCTGGCCATTATAACCACCTACCTGTTGCCTTGCCAGTGGTTCTCAGATGGACTTTGAAAGTTAGGGTGTCGAATTTTTAACCTAGAGATTTGTGGTTGGAATCACATGAAAGTTAGGTGTCGAATTTTTAACCTAGAGATTTGTGGTTGGAATCACAAACATAGCCCATTTCAGTACGTAATGTTGGTTGATATA
This sequence comes from Bactericera cockerelli, assembly GCA_024516035.1. Classification (NCBI taxonomy): domain Eukaryota; kingdom Metazoa; phylum Arthropoda; class Insecta; order Hemiptera; family Triozidae; genus Bactericera; species Bactericera cockerelli. The sequence continues at coordinate 6,805,414 of CM044964.1, forward strand.
TTTATATATTTTTTTTACTTCAATTGATATAATAATTATGTTTCATTTAATAGAGGATTTTAAAAGAGGATTCTCTTTTTTGGTGTGCTCAACTCGGATGCAACATTTCCTATTTGTACCGCGAAACTTATTCTTTGTCGGAAATTTTGAGATATTGTGACATCAGTGCTTTGAGATTGTGATTGAATGGTATTCAAGTGGTTAAGGCGCTAGTCTGGTAACCCAGGTAGCGTAGTGATCCGTTGGTTCGCATCCCACCCAGTGCATGAATTTTTCCTCACCAATTTGAGTTTGTGACCACATAATAATAAGGGCGGAATTAATAGACGTTTTTGTAATACCTCTGTGGCGCTAAGTCACCGATTGCGTACTGTGTAAGATAGGGAATACCGACACCTACCAACGACTTAAGTTATTGATGTTGTCTATTAATTCCGCCCTAAGACTTTGGGGAAGTGGTAAAAAATGGTTCGAGCATTAACCTAAAAGAAATCTTATTTAACTATAGCATTTTTTGATCAATTTTAATTGAAAATTTATTAACTATCACTAGATTATTATTTAAATTAAATGATTAAAAATGTGAACCTATCCATTTACATTAGTAACTCTCAATAATGTAGATAAATGTTGTGTGGAAGAGATCGCCATCAGAAGCAATAACCCCGCGGTTTAGTTTCCATTTTTTTTATTTCTTTTATAACAATTATTTATATTATGCATATGTATTTTTTTGTGTCTAATAAATCATTTAATAATAATAATAATAATAAAATACTGAACCCATCAAATGGTTGGTTGGACACCGCCAAAACCAAATTCTTGACCAGATAGGAGATACGCCAGTGTGCAATACAATTAGCCACAAGAATGTTATGGCCCAACAGGTTAATAGTCAAGAAAAAATTGAAAGTACTTACCTACCAATCAGTTTACAACAACTCACAAACCTGCATAAATATTTTAGATGAGGTAATTGTGGAATTCCTATACACCGACCTCTGTAAACTTTACTCCATGCTAGTACGGTACACACAATGTGTACCTATGGAAAATACTGAGACTGCATTTGAATTCAAAAGGTCAGTGAACCTCAAGTACTGTATGTAAATTTACTAGTCTCGAGATCCCGAGTTCGATCCCCGGTTGGAGCAGACTTTTCGAAGAAAAAATTCTGTTTCCTCCAAACACGTGAGGCTGGTATTTCCGGCCCTACCCAGGCTGGGTGAGGTTAATATGGGTATACCTGGTACGATTCCCAGCAAATGAAGGGTAATACCCCCGTCCTGATCAGGACGTTAAAACCAAAATAGAATCGTTGGCGTTAGGAAGGGCATCCAACCATAAAAAAATGTGCTCCATCCTACGAACCTAAACCATGAGGTTGAACAATGCCGACCTCAATAGCAACATAAGCTAACTTGGGATAAAGGCAAGGGAGATATAATTAATATCCTGGTATATCCTGTATTATAAAAAAACATATAGCTATATTTATTTAATATCTTATCTGTTTCTTTATACAATATCTGGCTAAAGTAGACATTACTATAATAGTAATGATAAAAAAATGCAATTTAGATATCGGTAATCTTTCACGCTGATTCTGCATCATTGAATCGTGATTTAGAATGATGAGGTCATGAAAAGTAAAATTCTTCAATGTTAGTTTTTTACACTAACCTACTAGTAGATTGTCTACTGACCTGGTTTTCCAAGCAATTTTTTGCTGACCAGCACAAGGTCATTCACCATTCATACATTCTCATGCACATGAATGTTATTTATATCATTGCACTGGTGGTCAAGTGGTTAACGCGCTAGTCTGCCAATCCAGGTAGCGGAGGGATCCGTGGGTTCGAATCCCATCCAGTGCATGAATTTTTTCTCCTGAATTTGTGGTTGTGACCAATTGATAACAAGACTCAGATGGTACTTACTTGCTTTAATTTCCGTGTCCATGAGTGTTGTTATGGTGGTGGAAGGATTGATGGGGTATTAGTCCTTCTGGACGACCAGAAGCAATTTTCTGGGCTCCTTCCGTGTCCTGTGTGTAGTGCGTGTAGGTAAATAAATTCCATTTTTTTTTTATTATTCTTAAAATTTGGAAAGCTGATGGTTAGGTGGTAGAAAATGCTTTGAGTATTAACCTCACCTGGTGGTCACCTCTCACTAAAGAGTGTTATTATTATTATTATTTATCTATAGCATTGCACTGGTAGTCAAGTGGTTAACGCGTTAGTTAGGCGGTGATAACACAGTGTATTGAGAAAAAAAATACAAATAATTATTATTATTATTATATCTCTATTATATAAAACTCAAATATGTGCGGTTCTCACTGGCGAAGCACGGGTGAAACAGGTAGTTATTCATATTCTTGATAAGTCATAGCTGTTAATAGCTCAGACTAATTATGACATAATGTCTAACTGTTTTGCCCTGTGACCTGGATTCAAACATAAACAAAACGTTTTATGCGCTAGATAGAAATCTCAATAAATGGATAGAAACACAAGAATGCCATAATATAACCATAACCAACCATCTCCACTGTAACTCACCTCCTCAGTAGCTTAATCGATAGGCCGGCGGAGGTCGGTGGTTCAAGTCCCGGTTTAGGGCGTTTAAGCGTAGATTTAGAAAAGCGAGTTTGAGTGACACAAGTATGATAACTTCACTTTAACCATCTCCACTGTTAGGAAATAAACACCATCTACCTTGTACTTCGAAGACCACATGTTCGTATCCCAGCAGTGGAGCGGAATTTTTACAACAGAAAATTAGCTACGGGAATACATGAAAACATGCATTGCTGTAAAAATTACTCGTTGAAACTATCATATTAAATATGTGGTAACACAAATTTTGTGTTAATCGCACAAGACTGATTTCACAATTACCTGCTCAGATTAGATAATTTTTTGTCGAACTCGGGAGTCGAAACACCGACCTCCAAGTTACGAGTCCTCTCCCACCTTATGGATCCCGGATCCATCTACTCTCCTTTTTTTTTCATTTTGCTTTTTCCCAAACATACTCGGGGTTGGCATTGTTCAACCTCTTCCACATGGTTGATGGTAGTTCTGGAACTCCTACTTCCATATATTTTACAGCTGGATGTCCTTCCTAACGGCAACCCTGTCATGGGTGCCAACGATTTGTGTTATTTGGATAAGGAAATAACACAAATCGTTTCTAATTTTCCCTAAAAGTACTCTTAGTACCTGTTTAGAGGGAAAATTAGAATTTTAAATGTATATTAGAGAAGAAAAAAAAAGTAAAAACAATTGAAAAGATTTCCTGATTGATATGAGGTATGCAGATAGGTGACAGGAGGTAGGTACCTATCTATGTCCTATTCGCCCATTTAATATTATATGGTAGGTAGCTATCTATCTTCCATAAATTAAAATCCTACCTACGCACAAAGAGTTCATCTCTTGATTACCTAATATAAATCTTCACCCGTGATTCCTATCATTCTTCTCTTCACACTTAATCAGACACATCAAAAGAGACTTATTGTTGTTGTTGTTGTGTTTATTATTATTATAATTATTATTATTATTATTACCATAGAGCAGCGATCACCAACCAGTGGTCCGCGATGGTCTAGGTGGTGACCCGCTGAGCCATTTCGGAGAAGATTGAGCTGAAAAAGTCATAGTTGACGGCTTGACGCATTATACTATATAATTTGACAAAAAAGCAAAATCTATCGAAGAGAAAAATGTCATTATTTTACGCATTATACTACAATTTGACATAAAATAAAAATCTATCGAAAAGAAAAATGTCATTAAAAAAAAAAAAAAAAAAAAAAAAAAACTAAACAAATTATCAGCCCAAATTTCTTCTATGTATGTAGCAAACGTCAAAGTCCCAAGTACCCCCATTTTCCCCTAATAGGTATGTTCAAGTATTAAAAAAAACCCATATTTCGGTGGTGGTGGTAAAGGTCCACTAATTTTTGTTGTTGTTGATGATCCGTAGGCCTGAAAAGGTTGACGACCGCTGCCATAGATAATTACAATCATTATTATTATTAGCCAAGAGACTTACACCTATATTGATTATTATTATTATATAATTATCCTAGAGACTTACACTAACTTATATTGATTATTATTATTATCCTAGAGACTTACCTAACTAATCATCCTGAAAGGGAAACTTCTGGTAGCACATTACCAGAGGTACCATCATTGGATGTATGTGTGTTGCGCATGCGTAGTTCGCTAATGTACAGGGTGGACATTTTTTAAATTAAAGTCTAATCTGGATAAACTGGACGTGTGTAAACAGGAAATCTGGATAAACTGGACGTGTGTAAGCAGGAAACCTGGATAAACAGGTCGTGTGTAAGCAGGAAATCTTGATAAACTGGACGTGTGTATGCAGGAAACCTGGATAAACAGGACGTGTGTAAGCAGGAAATCTGGATAAACTGGACGTGTGTAAACAGGAAACCTGGATAAACAGGTCGTGTGTAAGCAAAAAATCTTGATAAACTGGACGTGTGTAAGCAGGAAACCTGGATAAACAGGACGTGTGTAAGCAGGAAACCTGGAGAAACAGGACGTGTGTAAGCAAGAAACCTGGATAAACAGGTCGTGTGTAAGCAGTAAATCTGGATAAACTGGACCTGTGTAAGCAGGAAACCTGGATAAACAGGTCGTGATTAAGCAGGAAACCAGGATAAACTGGACGTGTGTAAGCAGGAAACCTGGATAAACAGGACGTGTGTAAGCAGGAAATCTGGATAAACTGGACTTGTGTAAGCAGGAAACCTGGATAAACTGGACGTGTGTAAGCAGGAAAACTGGATAAACAAGACGTATCTTAGCAGGAAACCTGGATAAACAGGACTTGTGTAAGCAGGAAACCTGAAGAAACAAGACTTGTTTTAGCAGGAAACCTGGATAAACTGGACGTGTGTAAGCAGGAAACCTGGAGAAACAGGACGTGTGTAAGCAGGAAACCTAGATAAACAGGACGTGTGTAAGCAGGAAACCTGGAGAAACAGGACGTGTGTAAGCAGGAAACCTGGATAAACAGGTCGTGTGTAAGCAGGAAATCTGGATAAACTGCACTTGTGTAAGCAGGAAACCTGGATAAACAGGACGTTTGTAAGCAGGAAATCTGGATAAACTGGACTTGTGTAAGCAGGAAACCTGGATAAACTGGACGTGTGTAATCAGGAAAACTGGATAAACAAGACGTGTCTTAGCAGGAAACCTGGATAAACAGGACTTGTGTAAGCAGGAAACCTGGAGAAACAAGACTTGTTTTAGCAGGAAACCTGGATAAACTGGACGTGTGTAAGCAGGAAACCTGGAGAAACAGGACGTGTGTAAGCAGGAAACCTGGATAAACAGGACGTGTGTAAGCAGGAAACCTGGATAAACTGGACGTGTGTAAGCAGAAAACCTGGATAAACAGGACGTGTGTAAGCAGGAAACCTGGATAAACAGGACGTGTGTAAGCAGGAAACCTGGATAAACAGGACGTGTGTAAGCAGGAAACTGGATAAACTGGACGTGTGTAAGCAGGAAACCTGGATAAACAGGACGTGTGTAAGCAGGAAACCTGGATAAACAGGACGTGTGTAAGCAGGAAACCTGCAGAAACAGGACTTGCGTAAGCAGGAAACCTGGAGAAACTAGACGTATGTAAGCAGGAAACCTGGATGAATTTGAAAAAATTCATCCAGGAAAAAAAAAACGGGTCGAGGTCCTTGTTGCAGGAAAATATTACGGTCATTGAGTTGTTATCTTTTATATATATTACGGCATTTTTTTGGATTGGTTATCTTCTTTAGAGAATTTGCCTACAGGAATTGGATAAACTGACGTGTTAAGCAGGAAACCTGGATAAACAGGTCGTGTGTAAGCAGGAAATCTTGATAAACTGGACGTGTGTATGCAGGAAACTGGATAAACAGGACGTGTGTAAGCAGGAAATCTGGATAAACTGGACGTGTGTAAACAGGAAACCTGGATAAACAGGTCGTGTGTAAGCAAAAAATCTTGATAAACTGGACGTGTGTAAGCAGGAAACCTGGATAAACAGACGTGGTAAGCAGGAAACTGGAGAAACAGGACGTGTGTAAGCAAGAAACCTGGATAAACAGGTCGTGTGTAAGCAGTAAATCTGGATAACTGGACTGTGTAAGCAGGAAACCTGGATAAACAGGTCGTGATTAAGCAGGAAACCGGATAAACGGACGTGTGTAAGCAGGAAACCTGGATAAACAGGACGTGTGTAAGCAGGAAATCTGGATAAACTGGACTTGTGTAAGCAGGAACCTGGATAAACTGGACGTGTGTAAGCAGGAAAATGGATAAACAAGACGTATCTTAGCAGGAAACCTGGATAAACAGGACTTGTGTAAGCGGAAACCTGAAGAAACAAGACTTGTTTTAGCAGGAAACCTGGATAAACTGGACGTGTGTAAGCAGAAACTGGAGAAACAGGACGTGTGTAAGCAGGAAACCTAGATAAACAGGACGTGTGTAAGCAGGAAACCTGGAGAAACAGACGTGTGTAAGCAGAAACCTGGATAAACAGGTCGTGTGTAAGCAGGAAATCTGGATAAACTGCACTTGTGTAAGCAGGAAACCTGGATAAACAGGACGTTTGTAAGCGAAATCTGGATAAACTGGACTTGTGTAAGCAGGAAACCTGGATAAACTGGACGTGTGTAATCAGGAAAACTGGATAAACAAGACGTGTCTTAGCAGGAAACCTGGATAAACAGGACTTGTGTAAGCAGGAAACCTGGAGAAACAAGACTTGTTTTAGCAGGAAACCTGGATAAACTGGACGTGTGTAAGCAGGAAACCTGGAGAAACAGGACGTGTGTAAGCAGGAAACCTGGATAAACAGGACTGTGTAAGCAGGAAACCTGGATAAACTGGACGTGTGTAAGCAGAAAACCTGGATAAACAGGACGTGTGTAAGCAGGAAACCTGGATAAACAGGACGTGTGTAAGAGGAAACCTGGATAAACAGGACGTGTGTAAGCAGGAAACCTGGATAAACTGGACGTGTGTAAGCAGGAAACCTGGATAAACAGGACGTGTGTAAGCAGGAAACCTGGATAAACAGGACGTGTGTAAGCAGGAAACCTGCAGAAACAGGACTTGCGTAAGCAGGAAACCTGGAGAAACTAGACGTATGTAAGCAGGAAACCTGGATGAATTTGAAAAAATTCATCCAGGAAAAAAAAAAACGGGTCGAGGTCCTTGTTGCAGGAAAATATTACCGGTCCATTGAGTTTTTGTTTATCTTTTATTATTATTATTACGGTCCAATTTTTTTTTTTTGGCATTGGTTATTCTTCTTATCATGAGAATTTGCCATACAGGAAATTTGGATAACTGGACGTGTGTAAGCAGGAAACCTGGATAAACAGGTCGTGTGTAAGCAGGAAATCTTGATAAACTGGACGTGTGTATGCAGGAAACCTGGATAAACAGGACGTGTGTAAGCAGGAAATCTGGATAAACTGGAGTGTGTAAACAGGAAACCTGATAAACAGGTCGTGTGTAAGCAAAAAATCTTGATAAACTGGACGTGTGTAAGCAGGAAACCTGGATAAACAGGACGTGTGTAAGCAGGAAACGGAGAAACAGGAGTGTGTAAGCAGAAACTGGATAAACAGGTCGTGTGTAAGCAGTAAATCTGGATAAACTGGACCTGTGTAAGCAGGAAACCTGGATAAACAGGTCGTGATTAAGCAGGAAACCAGGATAAACTGGACGTGTGTAAGCAGGAAACCTGGATAAACAGGACGTGTGTAAGCAGAAATCTGGATAAACGGACTTGTGTAAGCAGGAAAACTGGATAAACAAGACGTTCTTAGCAGGAAACCTGGATAAACAGGACTTGTGTAAGCAGGAAACCTGAAGAAACAAGACTTGTTTTAGCAGGAAACCTGGATAAACTGGACGTGTGTAAGCAGGAAACCTGGAGAAACAGGACTGTGTAAGCAGGAAACCTAGATAAACAGGACGTGTGTAAGCAGGAAACCTGGGAAACAGGACGTGTGTAAGCAGGAAACCTGGATAAACAGGTCGTGTGTAAGCAGGAATCTGGATAAACTGGACTTGTGTAAGCAGGAAACCTGGATAAACAGGACGTTTGTAAGCAGGAAATCTGGATAAACTGGACTTGTGTAAGCAGGAAACCTGGATAAACTGGACGTGTGGTAATCAGGAAAACTGGATAAACAAGACGTGTCTTAGAGGAAACCTGGATAAACAGGACTTGTGTAAGCAGGAAACCTGGAGAAACAAGACTTGTTTTAGCAGGAAACCTGGATAAACTGGACGTGTGTAAGCAGGAAACCTGGAGAAACAGGACGTGTGTAAGCAGGAAACCTGGATAAACAGGACTGTGTAAGCAGGAAACCTGGATAAACTGGACGTGTGTAAGCAGAAAACCTGGATAAACAGGACGTGTGTAAGCAGGAAACCTGGATAAACAGGACGTGTGTAAGCAGGAAACCTGGATAAACAGGACGTGTGTAAGCAGGAAACCTGGATAAACTGGACGTGTGTAAGAGGAAACCTGGATAAACAGGACGTGTGTAAGCAGGAAACCTGGATAAACAGGACGTGTGTAAGCAGGAAACCTGCAGAAACAGGACTTGCGTAAGCAGGAAACCTGGAGAAACTAGACGTGTGTAAGCAGGAAACCTGGATGAATTTGAAAAAATTCATCCAGGAAAAAAAAAACGGGTCGAGGTCCTTGTTGCAGGAAAATATCGCCGCTGCAAACACAAACTGTCGTATCTGCAAATTTTGCCATTTTCAGTTAAGAAGCGCACATAGTGGTTTGAAACTTCCTTTTTCACGTCATGAACTGTCGTATCTGTATATCAACTCCTTCCCGAAGTATTCAAGTTTTAAGGTTAGTCGTGTGTGAGTTTCAAAGATACTCAGCAAGCACAAACTATCGTAAGTGTACTTTGTGTCTGCAACAGTGTTCATGTCTTGAAATTTCAACCTTCTGTTTAATGAAATCACGAAGTGTTGTAACTGAATGTTGACATGTCTGTTACTATGTGTTTGGTACCGTTTGCCCTCTTCAACGGTACAAACATCTCGGAAATAACGTTGAAATTCTTCGAACCTAATCATGGACAAAACGAAGGGGACTCCGTGCACAGCGCCATTGGTCAAGCCATAACTCGAGCAGGAGATTTGTTTGTACCTTCTCAATTAGCGCCCATCATGAGCTTGGCCAGAAGACGACAACCTTACCGTGTACATCCCATGGAAACAAAAGATTTCCTTGACTTCAAGGGTGTTGCCAAAGAACTGAAACTGCTTGAAGTAAGAAAAGATGGTGAATCTATCTCAGTTTCATGGCCAAACATGGTTCAGTGGCAATTCAAGAAGGATGATCCAACCACAATGTACCTTAAAAGAAGTCACTTGAAGCCAGATTACAGTTCCTTGTCCATTGAAAATAGTCGAAGGAAACTCAGCACGGTTGACTGTCTCAAAAAGCCTCTGAAAGTTCTTAATGAAGAGTCACCAAAAATATCTGCAGACAAATACAAAGATCTCATTTCGCTTTGTAATGGCCCTCTGCCAGTGATTCGAGGTGCAGAATTTGTACTATTACAAATCCCTCCTTCACTAATGTAAGGAAGGGGGAGATAGGAGGGAGATAGATGGGGTAGAGGGTAATTTTTGGTCAAAATTGAAGAAGGGTGTATGAAAGGGAACAGGAAAAAGAAAAGAAAGGCTGAAAAGATGCAAAAAGAAGAGATAAAGTTTTAAAAAATGCCACATTTTTTTTTACAACAGCTTATTAGGTATGCATAAGTGTTTTATACCTTATTTTAGTTTTTTCGCACTGAATTTCATGTTCGATAATGTTTATTACAATTTTCATTAAAAAAAAGAGTTTGTATTGTTTCATAAAACTATTGTTCCATTGTATTATTTCTCATTATTTGGCAAATTTTACAAACACGAACTGTCGTAACTACTCCCCTTTTTCATAAAAATTAAATTTCTCTTAGATGTGTGGTGGAACTGACCGCATAAAATCCTTTGTGAAACCCTGACATATTTACTCTATGTATCGTTCTTCTTTAACTATCTTCACACTGTATGTTTTTGAAATGTTTTGAAAATAATATACGGAAGTTTTGCAACTTCTCTCTCGACTCTGATCTTGTCAGAACTTTCCCAGCTAACCAAGAGCTTTTCTTTTTAGCTTTCCCTTTAAATTCCACAGTGAATTAGTTTTCTATCTTGGGAGCTCGCGGCTCAAGTAATCGCCACTTGACGCCACATCCCAAATTGGTGACCCCGACGTGATTGGTGCCAAATTGATTGGTGACCATTCGCCGTTTTATCCGAACCTACCTTCGTTACCGGTAGTCGACCGCGCCGCGTGTTCGTTTTTCCGTTTCGTTCTCTTTCTCTGCCCACCGGGGTAGACCGTGCCGTTACCGTGTTTTCGTGGTCTCTAAACCCACGCCGTGTCCGTTTTTCGTGTCTTTCATTACTCCTCTATTTCACCATGAGTGATGGAGAAGAGGAAACCAAGAACAAAGGATCCACAGGGAAGGATCTAACCTCAACTTCAGGAAATTTAGGCGCCACGCCTAATGTTCCCATTATCACCATGCCTCATGTAAGCATCCCTCGCTTTTACAAGCCAGACCCAGCCATGTATTTTATCAATGTGGAATCCCAATTCACTCTGGCTGGCATTGTATCTGATCATGATAGATATGTACAGCTTACTGCTAAACTTGAACCCGAAATCTTGGCAGAAGTCAGTGATGTGGTTCGTAACCCAAATACAAGAACATATTCTGCTCTCAAGAAAGCCATCCTCATGCGCTTTGGCCAATCAGAAGAACAAAGATTGAACAGGCTTCTAGGCACAATGGAAATGGGTGACAAGACTCCCAGCCAAATCCTAAGAGAAATTCAGCGCCTTGCTGACACAGGGATACCTGAATCCATTGTACGTGGTATTTGGTTAAAAAAACTGCCTACCTACACCCAACAAATATTACATGCAGTGAGTTTGACCACGCCCCTGGCACAACAGGCAGAAGTGGCAGACAAAGTTATGGCAGTTAGTCATCCTACCTCCACCATATCCACAGTTTCTAACCATGACACATCTCTTATTGAGACTCGGTTAGATGAGCTGTCTAAGAAAGTTCAGGAGCTTTCATCATCACTGGAAACATTGCTAAGGAGATCCACATCTGAACATTCATCCCGCAGCCACTCAAGGTCCCGCACCCGTTCACCTGCAGCTCAGCACAGGTACTGCTATATACATCACAAATACAAATCAGAAGCTCGTCATTGTGCTGCCCCTGCTACCTGCAAGTTTGAGGCAGACAAGAAGTCGGAAAACTACTAACCCTCCCTGACAGATTAGCGGCTGTAGGGAAGGGTAACGAAACCTCCCGCTTGCAAGTAACTGATCACAACACAGGATTGCGTTTCCTAATAGACACAGGAGCTTGCATCAGCCTCTTACCTCCCAGCCCTGCTGACCGTAACAATGTACAGTCCTTTGAACTGTTTGCAGCTAATGACTCCCGTATCAAAACATATGGTGAGCGTCTCCTTGTTCTCAACCTGAACCTCAGAAGGAACTTTCCCTTCATTTTCACCATTGCTGATGTGTCCAGTCCTATTCTAGGTGCTGACTTTCTGCTAAAATATGGTCTCAATGTTGATCTAAAGAACTCATGTTTGATTGACCCTCTCACAAACCAGAAGTCTTGTGGTGTATCAATCTCATCAATCCAGTGCAGTATTACTGCTGTACAACCTGGCTTACATGAATCAGTTGAGAAGCTCATATTAAAACATAATATTGCTTCCAAGACACTGATCAACTCTCTACCTGGAATCAAAAATTCTGTTGTGTCTCATCACATTGAAACAAAAGGACAACCTTGTTTTGCTCGAGCTCGCCGTCTTCCTCCTGAGAAATTGAAAGCTGCCAAAGCTGAATTTCAGTTCATGATTCAACAAGGTATTTGTAGACCCTCCAAGAGTCCTTGGGCCAGCCCATTGCACATGGTGCCCAAAAAGTCAGGAGATTGGAGACCCTGTGGGGATTACAGAAATCTCAATGCCCAGACAGTTGCTGACCGGTATCCCATACCCAACATTCAAGATTGTGCAACAAGCTTGCATGGTTCTCGCATCTTCTCTACTATTGACATGAAGAAAGCTTTTCTTCAAATACCAGTGCATGAAGATGACATTCCCAAAACTGCTGTTGTGACACCTTTTGGACTTTTTGAGTTCATGCGCATGCCTTTTGGCCTATGCGGTGCATCTCAGACTCTTCAGCGCTTCCTGCATTCAATTACCGCTGACCTTCCCTTTGTCTTTGTCTACATAGATGACTTCCTCATCTCCTCAAGAACTCAGGATGAACATATTGCTCATCTTGATCAACTGTTTGCTCGACTAGCTGAGTATGGACTCACAATCAATGTCAGTAAGAGTGTATTCTTACAGGAATCTGTGCATTTCCTGGGCTACAGCATCTCTGCTGATGGTATCTCACCTTCTCAAGACAAAGTTTCAGCCATCTTGTCATATCCCAAGCCGGAGACCGTAGGAGAAATGAAGAGGTTTTTGGGTATGATAAACTTCTACCACCGCTTTCACAACCACATGGCTGACACTCAAGCACCACTCCATGTCAGTGGTAACCCTCCACCCAAGACCAAGCTCACTTGGACACCCACAATGGAGGAAGCATTTGATAAGTGCAAACAGAAGCTTGCCACTCAGGTCACGCTTGCATTCCCTGATCCAGACATGGAAATCAGTATCATGACTGATGCTTCCAGTACAGCTATTGGAGGATCCATTCACCAATGTCTCGATGGTAAGGCTCAACCTTTGGCTTTCTTTTCCCGGAAACTGAACACTGCTGAACAAAAATACTCTACTTATGACCGAGAGCTTCTAGCCATATACGCCACCATACAGAGGTTTTCATATCTTCTAGATGGCAGGAAATTTGCCATTTTCACTGACCACCGACCTCTCACATATGCCTTCACCAAAGTGAAAGACAATGGTTCTCCTCGACAGGTACGTCACTTGTCTTACATTAGCCAATTCTCCACAGACATCAGATTTGTGAAAGGCAAGGACAATGCTCCAGCTGATTTTCTATCCAGGATAGAAATTATCAAGAAAGCTGTAACTGCTACTGAAATGTTACAAGCTCAAAACTCTGATCCTGAGCTCAAGGAACTACTGGACAAAGAAGCACACAGCCTCTACCTTTGTCAAATGACTGTTGACAATGTCAAACTGTACTGTGACACTTCAACTGGCAGAACACGTCCATATGTCCCCAAGGATCTACGTTATGCGCTCTTCAAGCAGCTGCATAACATGTCTCACCCTGGTGGTCGTGCTACATGCCGTCTCATCTCAGACAAGTTTGTGTGGCCATCAATGAACAAGTGTATCAAATCATGGGTACGCCAGTGCCATGAGTGCCAGATCTCAAAAGTCAACCGACATGAAAAGAGCCCTCTTGTGCAGTACTTAGTTCCAGATGAGAGGTTCTCTCATGTGCATATTGACATTGTCGGGCCACTGCCACCTTCACAAGGTAATATTTATTTACTAACTTGCATTGACAGATACACTCGCTGGTTGGAAGCACTCCCAATCTCAGATCAAACTGCAGAAACTGTTGCAAAAGCGTTTTTCAACGGTTGGATTGTGCGCTTTGGTTCTCCTGTATACTTAGTGACAGACCAAGGAAGAAATTTCACTTCTCACCTTTTCAAAGAAGTATCTTCACTATTGGGTATAGAGCTCAAACACACCACAGCCTACCACCCTCAATGCAATGGTCTTATTGAGAGAGCTCATCGCACACTCAAAGCTGCTCTGATGTGCCGTCTTCAAGCTTCCACAACTTCTTGGTCCTTGGAACTACCCGTAGTTCTACTTGGACTACGCACAGCCTTCAAGGAAGACCTTGGTGCCAGCCCTGCCAACTTGGTATATGGAACCAGCCTCCGCCTCCCTGGTGAGTTCTTTGAGCCTCCTCACTCAGAAATGAGCACAAGTGATTATGTGCAAAAACTTCACACAGTGTTTGCTTCTATCCGCCCCAAGCAAACTTCTTGGCATGTGAATGAGAAGACATACACCAATCCCAGCATTGAAAAGTGTACCCATGTATACTTGCGCGTGGATGGAGTAAAGTCAAGTTTACAACGTCCCTACACAGGCCCCCACCTAGTCATTGCTAGAACTAGTAAGACCTTCACTATCAAGATTGGAAACCGCCTTGCTGTTGTGTCACGTGACAGGGTGAAGCCAGCTTTCACCTCAGACCAAGTACTGGTACCTCCTCCAGATCCACCTCCATCAAGCGACTCACTGGTACAACGCTTTGTTGTCCAAAACTCTGTTCCAGTACCAGCTCAGACACCATCAGTACCTACCACACCGGTGACTGAAGTGCCTATCTCTCCTCAACGCAACCTGGTTGTTCCCTCCACATCTCATGATTTTCCCACTCAGATGCCTGTCACTCCACAGCATGTTGTTCCTAGGCCCACTGGTAAGAATGTTTCATTCAGACCCCGTACCAACTTTGATTCTTCCAAGAGATGTCCTGCCCAGGCCAGGAAGAACTTGGCACATTCACAGAAATCTCAGCATAGACCTCTGTCTACCGCTAGGTCCATCAGTTTACCTAGGATTCCACTTGCCAGTCCTGAGACACTGTCTCAGAACAGTAATCATACCTCTACTTCCACTGCCACATTGGCCAATTCGAACTTGAACCCTGCAGCTAAGCCTTTTTCCCCTGGTTCAAGTCCCAGGTCAAGCGCATCTTGTCCAAGTAGTCCCATAGTTACTAGGTCAGGTCGCCAGGTTCGACCCCCGGCACACCTAGATAATTATGTATTGTAATCAATTATCAACAGCTATAATTTGTAAATAACAGTTGTATTATCTTTGTACAGTCATTTTCCAACATGAAAATTATTAAGAATTTTTTTTTTTATTGTTTTGGTCTAAATTCAGCTTCCTAAACAATTTAAATTGATCTCAAGTAGGTATACCATCCTATTTGAAAACTCTCTCAAACTCTTGTAGAAAATATTAATTCTACTTTGTTCACTTACAAAATTTGGTTCAATTACATTTTTAGTAAAAAATGCATATTGCCTCACAGTATTCACCTTTGAATACCTTCTTAGTACTTATTTTAAGACAATTATCTGATTACCTAAGAATTTCTCTTTTATATGGTTAAAATCTCATATTATCATATATCTGTTAAAATTCTATATCTCATGTATCTAGTATCTACCCCTGGATACAATATTAACAATCAAATTTGGTTTTTACCACATTTTTACCACTGTGTAAAATAATTTCTTTAAGCACCTACATTATTTTTCATTTCTCCTGCTGCATAATATTGTTAAAACTACATATTTCCTCAGCAAGATTTATCTCAGTATTCTCATAATACTAAATTGACAAGGAACTTAAATCAATTTTATCATTCTGATCATGTATAGCATTATTTTAATTGTACCCATCATGTTCACTTAACCTTAGTCCTTACTTGTAGCAAATTCAAATTTGAGTTTCAAACCCTCATACTTTGGTTTTCCTAGCTTTTTTGCTTTTCTTCACCAAGAATAATCTTATTATTCCTATCATGGAAACTTGTAAATCTTAAATACCTATGTAACATTGCAAATAAGAAAATTTGTTAGCATAATCTCTGTATACTACTCAGATATATTTTTGTCAAAAAAAATAATCAGGTATTGGTACAATATTTCAGCATTAATCATATCTATATATTTTGTGTCATTTTCTAGATAAAACCTTTATCTTTCATGTATAATTTGTTCATATCATGTTCTCTCCACAGTTTCCACCACAGGGAATCAAACCCTTGTCTTCCCTGCCTCATTTTTTTCTCGAAGGGGGGGAATGATGTGGTGGAACTGACCGCATAAAATCCTTTGTGAAACCCTGACATATTTACTCTATGTATCGTTCTTCTTTAACTATCTTCACACTGTATGTTTTTGAAATGTTTTGAAAATAATATACGGAAGTTTTGCAACTTCTCTCTCGACTCTGATCTTGTCAGAACTTTCCCAGCTAACCAAGAGCTTTTCTTTTTAGCTTTCCCTTTAAATTCCACAGTGAATTAGTTTTCTATCTTGGGAGCTCGCGGCTCAAGTAATCGCCACTTGACGCCACATCCCAAAGATGAAAACATCATGAAAAAATATAAGACAGCACGATGCTTCAGAAACATATTTTGCACCAGGCAAATAGACTTTGCCAATGATAGCTAAGTAAATTAAAAAAAGAAAAAAAATATAAGAAGCAAAAAAACTTAATTTGGCTCTCCTGAAAAATGAAGATTTTTCAGATACGACAGTTTGTGTTTGGAACGACGATATTACCGGTCCATTGAGTTTTTGTTTATCTTTTATTATTATTATTACGTGTCCAATTTTTTTTTTTTTTTTTTTTTGGCATTGGTTATTCTCCTTATCATGAGAATTTGCCATACAGCCAAAACGTGTCCACAGATTGATATACTTTTATAGTAAATAACATTAACAATCAAATAAGATAACATTGCAAAAAGTGTATAAGAAGTACAACAAAAAGAAAAAAAAAATGGAATAGTTTGATGAAATGAAGTTATGTAGGTATATCCAAGTTTATTGATTAAATTTCGTTTTCCCAATATTGAGCAACCGCAATGGCTTTACTGTTGGCTGTGAGTAGGTCTTCAATGGTACACCTCTCAGGTAAGTTAGGGCAGCGATTCTCAACGGGGGCGATATCGCCCCCCAGGGGGCGATTTTAGATTTTGGGGGGGCGAAAAAGAGAAGGGGGCGATATGGGGGGCGATGACCGATTAGGGGGCGTTTGGGGGGCGATAAACAAAAAGTTCAAACCCCAGCCACGGGAAACTTTTTTTCGTAAAGCGAAGCTTCCGGGCATCAGCTACCTACGTATTAAATTTAAGGATAAAAAATTATTGGAGTAAAAACAAAAAAAGGGTGTCAAGAGGTCAATAATTAGGGCACTGTTACTAATTATTGTTAGGGCATATCAAGATGTAATCTTCATCTTGAATCTATATGTTCAATTTTGTTTACATGTCACAAATGTAATTGAACAAGAGGAAAGTGCATTGATTTGATGTCAAATATATTTTTTTATAACTTTTTTTATTTATATTTTTTAAATAAAAAAACCTTGTTTTGTGGTTAATTTTAAGTCACCCTGTATTTCGCCTGCAGAATCTGCTAACACAAACACTAGAGTCATGCTAGCACCCTGGTCTTGGTAATCAATTTTCCTTTCATACCGCCAGAATAATTGAGAGAAAAAAACGAGCATCGATAGCGCGTTGAATACCAATTTTCGTGCTTTTTTTTTTTTTTTTTTTTTTTTTTTTTAAGATGAGTGTTTCACAGCCTTTTTTGTTTCGTAGCCATGAAACAGGAGCTACTGTAGACGCTTGTGGTCTGTGCTGTAGCCTGCCCATCCCGTAGTATGCCTCCCCTCTGATGGGCGAGAAGTGACACAATACTTCCCATTTAGGTGCTGGGTCAACACGAGCGAACCGGAAGGTATCCCTTACAAACAACTGTAACCAAATTTTGAATACAAATTTTTGTCGGCGCGGGGGTTCGAACCCGGGACCTTCCGCATGGCAAGCGAGTGCTTAACCACTGAGCTATTCGTGCGCTCCTAAAGTTAAGCAACGTCCAGTGAGGTTAGGATATTTCCTTTTATACCGCCAGAATTATTGAGAAAAAACGAGCGTCGATGGCGCGTTGAATATCAATTCTCGTGCTGACACTGAAGTTAAGCAACATCTAGTGAGGTTAGGATATGGATGGGTGACTACTCAATTTCGAAGTCTCGTGATGTTGGCTTACGTAGGCTGAGTGAAATTAATGTGGGTAGGTAAGTTTCCAACGAATGGAGGGTAAAACTCCCATCATCATTATCATTGAGTAGTATCGTTGTTTTTGCGAGCGATGGTCTCCAAACTTGATATTTTCATCAAGGCGTTCTCAGCGCTAGTATCGCAAAGGAGTCTCCTCTCCTCGTCCCTCACCCGTGTCAAATGTAAACATAAACATAAAAATATCAAAATGTAAAAACATAAATAGACCGCGAGAAATACTCCTTTGCGATGGTGTCGCGCTATGTGGCGTTTCCATGCAACTGGGTTTCGCTTCCACACGTTTTCGCATATAGTTATAGTTTCGCATATAGTTTATAGTCGCAGATAATTTCCGACTCCAAGATAGATTTCCGTCTCAAATTCACAAGTTTGGTTTAAAAGTTGCCTCATCAATCAGAATGACAAATAATAATTATCTAACTCTAAGTACACTCTAATGAACTCTTTCTACCTCTACACTTTACGTAAGAAGAGACCTTCAAGAGAGAGAGAGAGAGAGAGAGAGAGAGAGAGATGATAATTTGGATTCTGTGCACGGTAGAGACGTGTACTGACCAATTTACAGGGTGAAATGACAAAATGAAAATAAAAAAATCAACAAAAAGAGAGTAGGTCTCTTTACCCACCTATAACTTAATTGATAATAGGTAATAATAAAAATATTAATAGCCTAATTTATACAGACCGATTGAGACTATCCAATGATTCCAGCAATACGCCCAAACGTGGTAAAAATCTCAAATGGGAGGATAACATGTCATGTCCCGGCTGAGTTTCGAACCCGCGACCTCTGGATTACCAGACCCCCGCCTTCACCACTGAGCTACCCGGACAGACTACCCTATATAAATTTCTTGTCTTAGAAATCGGAAGTATTGTTCGTTTGTTGTTGACGTTCCTTGTAACGCGCAAATCTCAGAAACTACTGAACGATTTTTTTTCTGTTTATTCTCATGATTTAAACCAAAATACGTAATGGACGTGAAAAGACGCGTCTGACATTATTTCTTGTGTCACCCTGTATATGTCTGTAATTCCACTGGTTCTGCAGTGACCCTGACCCCGGGTCACTTTCAGTTTTTTAATTCGTCATTCACGATTCCCTATAGAAATCTCGGAAAAGTTATCTTCACGGTAAATTATTTGCAATAATAGATTGGATTCTGTTTGTTCGATAGCAGCGTTGCTAGGTAACGTGCAAGGTGCAAGCGTTGCTAAGTTACGTAAAGTGTTGCTAGGTTACGTGCAAGCGTTGCTAGGTAACGAGATAGTGTTGCTAGGTAACGAGATAGTGCTGCTAAGTAACGAGATAGTGCTGCTAGTTGAAGTGGTTGTGTTGCTAGGTAACGTAGTTGCGTTGTTAGGTTACGTGAAAGGGTTGATAGGTGACGCGATTCTGTTGCTAGGTAACCAGATTGTACTGCTAGATAACCTGAAGCGTTGCTAAACAACGCGATGTTGTTGCTAAGTGATGCGAGTTTGTTGCTAGGTATCGTCACATGCGTGACTATGTTGCCAGTTGACACTGTAGTGTTGCTAGGCAATTTGATTGCGTTGGTAGGGTAAATAAATATAATCGTTGTTGTGCTCAGCTTAACTCAGCTTGCCTGATCATACCAATACAGTGGAACATGATTATAATAGAACTAACGGGACAGATCAAAAAGTCAATTATAAAGAGGTTTCTAATACAGCCAGTTCTCTATTACACATAAACAGGGGACGCAGGGACCTGAGATTTTCTCTATTATAATGAGTTTTCAACTATATCCGAGTCCATTATATCTGAAAATTTGGTTCAACTGTTTTTAAAATTTGAAAGTTTGATAAATTAAATTAACTGTAATAAGAACTAGAAATAATTATACGGTTGAAAAATCAAATAATTACAAGGTAATGTAAAAATCAGAAAAACTGTTCTGATCATTTAATATTTTTTGTTTGTTTAAACCAAAATCTTCGATGTTGGGGTCCACCTTTCACGTTAACCTTTTTTTGAACTTGTGGCTAAACTATTAGCCACTGGCGTTGGGTGTACATTTCATTTCCAAACAAATTTAAATCAGCATAAAAAATCAATTTTCAAGATAGAACGAATTTTTTTTATGGATATGTATTGTATTCTGATATGGATTGAGCCATTAATTACATATTGCGAGTCTTGAACTGTGAACTTGGAGTGCAACTGTTAATTTTATCTGATATCCCATTTAGATTTTGAATTAATATTTCATATTTTTTATTGGTATTCTTTAGTTTTATCTTATATACATCTAATATTAGTTATGATATGAGGAATGTATAATTCTGTGGTGATTTATTGTTATATAATTCACGACATAGGTGAAGGTGGCTTTAAAATTAAGTTTTGCTGAATATGAATTTCAACTAGATTGTCTAAGGTGAAGCGAATTTTTAATGTAATCAAGCTCGCCGGTAGGCGAGCGTACGTCAAGTAGTGCCAGCCAACCGGCCTATATTAAGTATTAACACGAAACAGAGCTTATATGTATTTTGTTTTATTGTTTTCGTCCACTTCCCGCTAATTTTTAGCATTTTTTTATTTTATATTTCAATAGTACCTATCTCATAAACTCTATATTTTTTGTATAATATGTAAATCCTACTAGCCTTGTCAACAACGATCTGTGGATTTTGCGGTTTTAAAAGCTGGGTTTCGCTCTCATATTTAATAGGTACGAGAGTGAAACATTAAGCCCCTTCAGGAAATATTCGCTAAACTTTGCAGGTAATCCCCAGAAACAATTAGTTTTCCCCGATTTTCGTTAACCCTTTGAGTCTATTTATCTGATCCGGTTGCACGGGTGAAAACTTTACAATGAACACGGCTTTAAATATTTCATTTTATTTATTTTTTTCTTGCATTGTGTATAACAATTATTTACATTGAAAATCATCAATAAAACATTGCATTAAATTGGAAAAAAATCATTGTGACCAGTTGTTTCTTTTTGGTTTTAACGTGCTCATTGAAATAGGACAAATAGATAGTCAGGACGGAGGTTTTATCCTCCATTTGCTGTAGATCGTACCAGCTAGCCACATTAACCTCACCCTGCCAGGGTAGGGCCGGAAATGTCAGCCTCACGTGTTCGGAGGGAACAGAATATTCTGTTCATCTAGTAAAACTTCTCATTTTTACACTGACTAAAATAGAGGGGTTGCTGATGGCATGGATATTCAGAACTATTACCTGCTGGTGAGAGAAAATAAGCTCGAAAAATTGGTCTAGGTATGATCTGATATTCATGTACATCCAGTACAACTTTTCTGTTAATACTGTTACATTTGAAAAACGGGTGGAGTTTTAACATTTAAGCATGAATGGTATGTTAAGCCTACTTACGAGGGGTTAAGAGAATGCAACGTTATTTGTTCAGGGTATAAGATACAATACAATACAACACAAAATACAATACAATACTCTGTTTATCCTGCTAGAATGAAACAAAAAAAGAGTCCCTATAAAAGCACAGAAATGGAGACAAGAAAGCGTCAAAGGGTTAACGAAATCGATCTTTCATAAATCGTTACCTGCGGGTTAACAATACATGGTGAAATAATTAGACGAAGCATTACAAACTTTCCTGGAACATTTGCTTCATAATGAAGGTAGAGAGGAAGAGAGAGTAACGAACATAAAGAAGAATAAAGAGAGAGAGAGAGAGAGATAGAGAGAGCGGGAACATTTGCTTCATAATGAAGGTAGAGAAGAGAATAGGGAAGAGGATAAAGAAAGAGAGGAAGAGAGAGAGAGAGAGAGAGAGAGGGAACTTCATATTGGAGGTAGAGAAAGGGATAGGGAAGAGGATAAAGAAAGAGAGGAAGAGAGAGTAATGAATATAGAGAAGCTGCAGGAGAGAGAGAGATAGAGAGATAGAGAGAGAGAGAGAGAGAGGAAACATTTTGGACCTTACTTGGGACTTGAACCAGCGACCTCCAGGTTACGAGTCAGCTACTGAGGTCGCGGTGGGAAGAAGATTAATGTGTGTGCTAAAACATTTACTAAGGACACTAAATATCCCGCTGTCCTTGAGGTGTCCAATTATCTCAGACCTTTACAAGCTCGGGTGCAAAAGGAAAGTTGGAAAAACTTTTGGAAAAATACGTACTGTATAGTTTTTTTGCAAAACTTTTTTTTATAAACTTTTATTTGGAGCGTTTTTAGAGTTTGCTATCTCCTGAAGTAATTTGGTTCATAAAATATTAGTTTAGGTAGCGTAGGGATCCGTTGGTTCGAATCCCACCCAGTGCATGAATTTTTCCTCATTTATTTGAGTTTGTGACCACATAATAATAAGAATCTGAGGGTTAAGTGAAGAGGTAGAAAAAGCTTTGAGCATTAACCATTAACCTTTCACTAAAGAGTTTTATTGTTATTATTAGTTTAGTTATTAGCCAGCCTCCGTGGCGCAACGGTTATGACTACTGCCTGTAGTCCAGAGATCCTGAGTTCGATTCCCGGTTGGAGCAGACTTTTTCTGCAGAGCCACACAACCAAAGTTGCTCGGGAGGTAAGAAACATCCAGAAATTTGGAAGAAAAAAAAATCGTAGCAAATTTTACTCTCGAGAAAAAAATTAAAGTTTGAAATCAGAAGTATTTTTTTTAACAATAACGAACACAATACTTCCGATTTCTAATATTAGTATTCATTTCTCGGAAGTAATGTCTAAAATATTTTTTTTTATAAAACTTTCTACAGCTCGGTTTAATGTTTTGGATCGCAGTAAACTCGATTATAATACGCCCAACTTTTTTGTTTATCTCTTTCGAAAAATAAAAACTCTTTCAAGGAAAAAGAATGGAATATAAGAAAACTTGTTAAAACTCTTAAACCCCTGGAGGATTTTAAAAGTTTGACCTTTGAAAAAAATAGAAAAGGCAGAGAAAAAGAGGAAAAACTAAATACGACGGGAGAAAAACTTGGAGAAATCCGGGCTGAAGATATAGCACAAGATAGCACTAATGAAAACAAATGGCTGGGGGGTCTAACATGAACTTTGGTTACACAAAGTGGGTACAAGATATTATAAGCTTGGATGTCTGTGTCTGGGGTGTTAATTAAGTGAACAAGATACTTAACATAGTAGAATGGGCGGGGTTATTGTCGTTGGCGAACTCTTCCACCAAACCCTTGAGTTTCTAGAGAACGGAAGGTAAACCCTTCGTCTCAAATGACTGGGATGTTAGTGAGGCATTCAGCAAAAAAAAAAAAAAAAGGATACAAGGAGCAGACGCGACCTGTGATAAGGAGTTGCGGAACTGCAGAACCCCCAGACAAAAGAGAAAAAGAGAGGATTTTCTCAAGTCCTAGCTCGTACATAATGAAAGGCATCACACATTTCTAGAATTATTAATGCATACCTATTATTATTATTTTACACTTTATTAATGAGGACATTGGTAGGTATATATATACAGGGTCTTCATAAAGTCTCACCCAGGCCTAGGTTTCTCGAAAACGACTCAGAATATCAAAAAACGCAAAAACCCGTATTCCTTTATATTTAGGGGGATTGTTTTCAGCCAAATTTTTTTTGCCTACACGGCCCCAGTCAGGCTGGGCATGGACCAACTTTAAAATCTTAAATAGAATGGTATGTCTTGTGGCATATTGTTTTAAAGGTCTTATTGAGAGAAATTCATTACAATAAATTTCAGTGTGCTAAGACTTACCGTTCTTGAGATACAGGGTCGGACGTCCTGCGTAATATCCATATATTTTGACCTATAACTCGTTAACCGTAAATTATGGAGAAATTTTTTCTTGTTAATAATAACTCCTTATAGCAAGAACTTTCGAACAAGTTAAAACTTGATTTGTTTTTTTGTTAAATTTTTTTCGACTGTTCGTCCGGCTGGCTGACGAAACCGACCAGAAACTAACATCAACAGAGTATGTCGAGTTATAACTTGTTCGAAAGGTCTTGTCATAAGGAGTTATTATTAACAAGAAAAATGTTCTGCATAATTTACGGTTAACGAGTTATAGGTCAAAATATATGGATATTACGCAGGATGTCCGACCCTGTATCTCAAGAACGGTAAGTCGTAGCACACTGAAATTTATTGTAATGAACTTCTCTCAAGAAGACCTTTAAAATAATATGCCACAAGACATACCATTTTATTTAAGATTTTAAAGTTGGTCCATGCCCAGCCTGACTGGGGCCATGTAGGCAAAAAAAATTTGGCTGAAAATCAATTCCCCTAAATATAAAGGAATACGGGTTTTTGCGTTTTTTGATGTTCTGAGTCGTTTTCGAGAAACCTAGGCCTGGGTGAGACTTTATGAAGACCCTGTATATACATTACCTATACGTCCTATACAACACAGATAATAATACAAACATATACACAATGAGAGAAAAAGTAAAATAAGAAAGAAAATTAAGATAAAAAATATATACGTGTATACATTTGTCCTAACTATAAGGGCGAGGTTATTGCCTTTGGTAATCTCTTCCACCCAACCTAAATATTATGATTGGCATGGTATATACAAACTCCAACTCTTCAGATATATTGAAAGAAAGACTCTAGAGAGTCAAGTTCCTGAAGAATACGTTGTTGAGGTATAAGTTAGCGGTGTTGGCATGTTACAATTTTTTCTGTGTTCAACAAATAGAACGGACTTTTCAATGCCTGAAGATTTGCCAACGCTGCACTTGGGCCCTAATTAATAGTAGCTAGTTACCTATGCAATTGTCTGTCTTGAACTTTGGTGTTGGGAGGGAATTGTTAAGTGAGTTAAAGAATTCACTAATGAAGAGAGGGAATTATTAAGTGAGTTAGAGAAGTCACTAATGATGACAAGACGGGAGAACGCGGGAGGAGAGATGGAGGGGGAGGGAGGGAGAGAGAGAGGGAGGGAGAGAAAGAGAGGGAGGGAGCGAGAAAGGGAGGGAGAGAGAGAGAGGGAGGGAGAGAAGGGGGTAGAGAGAGTGAGGGGACCTACACAGAGAGAGAGAAGAAATGAGAGAGGGAAGATTAATTAGGGAAAGGGTCAAAGAGGGAAAAATTATATGATTGAGAAAGACAAAGATATATAGAAAGGGAGAGAGAAAAAGAGAGAGAAAGAGAGAGAGAGAGAGAAAGATAGAGAGAGAGAGAAAGATAAAGAAAGAGAGAGAGAGAGAGAGAAAGAGAGAGAGAGAGAGAGAGGGAGTGATAAGTAGCAGAATAATTTGATTGTGCTGGTATAGGGATAGAAAAAGAACATATAGATGGAAAATTATAGTAGTGAGAGAGGAAGCAAAAAGAAGAGAAAAATTGCAGAGAGAGAGAGGAAGAGAGAGAGGGGAAGAACCAAAATAAATCAAAAAATTAAGAGAAAGTGAAAAATTGTGAAAGAAAAGAGAGAGGGAAGGGAGAAAGAAAAAGGGAAAAGTAACAAAGACTCAAATATAATGAGAAAGAAAAATTGCAGAGAAAAAGAGAGAGAGAGAAATAGCGCAGTGGTTAAGCAGTCGCTTGAAATGCGGAAGGTCCCAACTTCGATCCCCCGGGCTTAAATTTGGTTACTGTTGTTTCTGAGGGATACCTTCCGGTGCGCTCGTGTTGACCCAGCACCTAAATGGGAATCGCCCATCAGAGGGGAGGCAAACTGCGGGATGAATATTGGATAGGCTACAGGCTACAGACCACAAGCGTCTACAGTAGCTCCTGTTTCATGGCTACGAAATAAAACAGGCTGTGAAACACTCATCTTTAAAAATACGAAGATAGAAAGATGAAGGGGGGTAAAATTAAATGGACAGAAAGAGAGAGAAAAAGAGTACTATAAATTAGAAAGAGGTATAAATTAGAAAGAAAGGTAGCCACCGTCGATGGCATGTTGAATACACCGGTTCCCTTCAGAACACCGAAGTTAAGCGACATCCAGCGAGGTTAAGACTTGGATGGGTGACCATTCAAATTCTAATTCTCGTGACGCTGGCTTTTCCCGGCCCCACTCAGGCTGGGTGAGGTCAATGTGAGTAGCAGGTTTGTGAGTTTCCTGCGAATGGAGGGTAAAACCCCCGTCGTGATATGACCATGGCAGTTGAAAGCGACGTTAAACCCCACTTAAAAAAAAAAAAAGAAAGAAAGAAAGGTGTAAGAAAAAGAGAGGAAGAGAGAGAGAAAGAGAGGGAGAGAGATAGAAAGAGAAAGAGAGGGAAAGAGAGAGAGAAAGAGAGGGAGAGAGATAGAAAGAGAAAGAGAGGGAAAGAGAGAGAGAGAGAGAGCGAGAGCGATAGAGAGTGGGGAATCATTTGCGAGATTAAAGCAGGGAATGAGATAAGATGAATGGGAATTTTTATTTTCCAAATTGACTTTGTTTTCTAGCAGCGAGGGAAAAAGAATTATTGTCGATTTTTCTTTTGTTTCATTAGAGCGAAAAAAATTCTCGTTAACTCATGCAAGGAAGAATAGTGAGAGAGAAAGAGAAATATAAAATATATAGGAAAAAAAGAAGGAGAAATAAAAGGTATATAGGAAAAGAAAGAGAGAGAGAAAGAAAGAATATCTGTATCATTTCTATCACTTCGAAATGTTATAGGGATTAAAACAGCAAAAGAGAGAGAGAGTAAATTATACAAATAACGATACTAGTGAGAGAAGAATCAGAGAGAAAGAAATAGAATGATAGAACTGAGAGAGAGAGAGAGAGAGAGAAAGAAAGAAGAGAAAAAAAAAGAGAATGAGATAATAATGTGAAGAGAGGGGAAAGAGATAAAAATAGGGACAAGAGTGAGTGACAGAAAGAGAGAGAGAGAGAGAGAAGGAATAAAAAGAGAGGTATAGATGACTAAAAAAGAGAGGTATAGATTACTATACCTCTCTTTTTAATTCCTTCTCTCTCTCTCTCTCTCTCTCTTTCTCTCTTCCTCTCTATCTCTTTCTGTCTATTTATATCTCTCTCTTACCGAGAAAATTTTCACATAAATTTTCCATTGAGCTTCCTGAGGTAAAAGTTAGTGTGCGCCTTTCAAATCTACATTTTAATTCGTATACAGGGTGTAACTGATTGATATAAAATATTAATTTGATCAAAAAAATTAGTACTGGTAAGGAAAAAATGCTGTTTTACCATAGAAAACACATTTTATGGAAATCTGTTTCATTAATTTGGAGATTCAGATTTTTTTGTAAATAATCTCAGAATACAAGAATATTTAATAGAAAATCGGAAAGGAAAATCTATCGGCAATAATATTGTAAGCTAAATGATTTGTCCCTAATGTTAAAAAAATGAGTGTTTCACAGCCTTTTTTTCGTAAACATGAAACAGGAGCTACTGTAGACGCTTGTGGTCTGTGTTTTAGCTTGTCCATTACGTAGTATGCCTCCCCTCTGATGCGCGAGAGGGTTGAAAA
The DNA here is from genome assembly GCA_024516035.1 of Bactericera cockerelli. NCBI lineage: Eukaryota > Metazoa > Arthropoda > Insecta > Hemiptera > Triozidae > Bactericera > Bactericera cockerelli. The sequence continues at coordinate 6,832,820 of CM044964.1, forward strand.
GGAGTACTTCCCATTTAGGTTTAAGGTTGAAAAGGAGATTTTGGGATTCTGAGAGTGAGAGTGCTCTCAGTGAAATGAGACCCTGCTGACATTTGATTCTCTTTGTTACACCCTGTATATGAAGGTATAACCTAAAATAAACGCTCGTATTTCTTCTTTACTTTTCCATTGCATTTAACTCTTTTCCCGCGTAAACCTAATATGTCCTTATCGTGTAAACCCCAATGATGGAAATAGTAGTGTAAATGCTCCATTCTTTAATAATAATGGGTCTGTATTCATCATCATCATAGGGTGGCGTCATCGTGAACGATGGTAGCCAGACAGTGGAGGTTAATAATTGACAAGGGTCCCCAGAACCAAGCCAATGCTGGTCTACTCCCTGTTTATAGTCTCCCAGCCTGACTTTATTATTTCAATTTATTATTATTGAGCCTACTTTGTTTCTAATTTGAGGTTTTTCCTACATTTACGTCTGTATTCTTCACTACTTGAGGCAAGATCTAGAAAAGAGTAATTATTGTTGTATATTACCAGGGAAGATCAGTGGCGTATCCAGGGAGGGGGGTTTGGGGAATATACGTTTCTGATTCTGTATGAACTTGTCTCATAACCCTGGGTCTTGTATTACCCGGTTGGTATACCTGGGTTAGTTCTGTATCCACTTCACTTGTCCGTATATTATTTCATCCAGGACATCCAGTGTTTCTACAACTCTCTAAGCTAACTAGAACTAAGCTCTCTACCTACAGTAAGCCAGAGTCAGTGCTATTCCATTCTCCGAGGTTCTCATTCCGTTCCCTCTCTCTGTTTTCCATCAGTCTCTCTTTCTCTTTTCTGTTTCGTATCCGAACGTAAGAGAAAGAGAGAGATAGAGTGAGATACCTATTCATTAGAAGTATTAGAAGTTAGTCAGGTTAGATTGTTAGAATTCTAGCGTATAGGGAGTCGGGAGTACTGTGTTGTGTGTTTCACGATTTTCAGTACCTAGTTCTTCAGTTTCATCAATTCTCTCCATTGTTATGAGTTCGCTATTGTGATAGTGTTTGAAAATATTGTTCAGTTCAGTTTATTGTTTTTCACTCTTTTTTCAGTCTACGCTTTATTCCTTTCAGATATTGTTTAGAACGCTCCCTGTTCGGATGGTACGAAGTGGAGAAAAATTCACAATTTCACGAGCAAATTTTCCGCGAAGAATTTTCCTTTAATTTTGGTTTTGTTTAATTAAATTGATGTGAATTTAGTTGAGTTTGGAAACTGATTAATTTTTGTTTATAGGTAGATAAATAAGCAGCTTTAAGTTTATCGCTTTCTAATAGAAAACAAATTGTAGATTTTTTTAAAAAATTGTTTTAAAATTCGAAATTGATTCTTTAAAATACATTAGTTTTAAAATATTTGCCTAGATAACATAATTAAAAAATAATCTGAATTAAATGTAAAATAATACAACAATTAAAGAATTATTTTTTACAATAAAATTTCTAGTTGAAGAATTTATTTTTATTTGAAAGTTTCTCTGCAAATATCTACCGAATTTGTTCAAAATAACTCGATTTTGATTTTAAATGCTTGAAAGTGTTCGTGTGTTAATTAAAAAAAATAAAAATAAAGATTTTTAAGTGTGAATGGTGCAAGAGTTATCTTATCAGAAAAAATCGTTTTTCATCTGTAACTTCATCTCAGTTGAATAATAAGAATTATTCATCAAATTATTTGATCTGAAATATTTAAAGTTATTAAAAAAAATGTTAATAATCTAAATCAATCAAGTTATACGTTTCAAAATGCTAACATATTAATTTTCAACCTAAAAAATATAAATTTTCGCGCCAATTCGAGCGATTTTCAAAATGGATGCCACCAGTGCCGGTCGAGAAGAAAATGGCGGAAAGGAATTGTTTAAACAGAAAACGTTTAAATCTCTCCGAAACAATATCAACAAACTGCTCTGGAGGAGAAAATCGGTCACAATCACCCAGTATGACTCAACGTACAAGGTGTCCTATCTGGGAAATGTGCTATGTGGCTGGACTAAAGGTAAGAGAGGAGGAACGCGCTTTTTGTCTACCCTGTATATTATTTTTTCAATTTTGGTTTTAGTATAAAAAAAAATATTCTGCTTTAAATAAACTTATGGATCAGTAGGTACCTACATGTTTTGATGTTTTTTTTTTAAACTATTTTATTCTGCTATAAATAAACTTATGTAGGTATCAGTACATTTTTCGATGTTTTTTTTTACTATTTTATTCTGCTATAAGTAAACATATGTATCAGTGCATTTTTCGATGTTATTATTCATTGGATAAACTCTAAATACAATACGTACATGTGGAAAATTCTATGAATTCGCACTAGGTAATTATTATTATTGTGCATTACCTATTAGTTAAGACAAAATAAAATATAGGTATACAGTACAAAACCACGAAATTATAAACAAGAAATAAATAGATTGAACAAAGAAACAAGAACAAAAATGAAAATATAGCTAATGTCCTACCTATAGGGCGGGGTTATTGCCTGTGGTAATCTCTTCCACTCAACCCTTGGATTCAAACACTCGAATTCCAATTCCTTCGGTAGCTGAATTTGGATGGAAGAGAATCCTACCACTTTAAATAATTTTTGTTTAAAACGAAAAAAACAACAATATACCAAACCAGAGCTCTGAACACATGATCACCTATAAATGTTTACTATCTACTGAAGTTAGTACCCTTGACCGGATTCGTTTGAATCCTGTTGGTAAACATATTTACATTAGTGTCTTTTGAAGCATACTAAATACATCCTGTGCATTAGCTGCACTTAACTGACTTAACATAACTGAGAGGGTTAATGTCCTCTTTTTGAAGCCTCTGATAACTTGTTAACGGTTTGAGTCTTTAAGAACAAGCACTTGCAGTGAACTGTTCACAAGTAATAATAATAATAACTCTTTATTGACAATAATGATATTGACAAAGGGTTTCGACTGCTCCTTGAATGGCACCTGGGTCCTATATTACATTAGAAAATGTTAGAAGTCAGTCCTGTGCCCTTAGCCAGAATTCCAACTTCATGTAGGTTTAGGAAAAAGCCAAGTGAAAGGACAATACGATGTATTAGGTATTTCTTTTTACTTTCCTTGTCCTAATAAAGAAAGGAAAGAAGGTAATAGAATCAGCCAATTTTTTTTTTTTTTTAAGATGTGTTTCACAGCCTTTTATATTTCTTAGCCATGAAACAGGAGCTACTGTAGACGCTTGTGGTTTGCGTTTGTGTTGTAGCCTGCCCATCCCGTAGTATGCCAACCCTATGAAGGGCGAGAAGTGACACAATACTTCCCATTGAGGTGCTGGGTCAATACGAGCGCACCAAATGTAACCAAGCAACCAAAAAAATGTAAACAAGTTTTGAATATTAAATTTTGTCGGCGCGGGGGATCGAACCTGGGACCTTCCGCATGGCAAGCGAGTGCTCAACCACTGAGCTATTCGTGCGCTCTTAATTTCTTTAGGCTGATAAGAAATGTGAAAGAGGAGACATGAATAACCTATCCCACACCCCACACCTGTTTACAGCCCCTATTCACCAAGATGTTTCTTACACAAGGCGCCGGACGTAGCTTAACCCAAGAATTTCTAATTGGGGTTTCTGTCCAGACTTCTTAGAAACGTCGCGTCGGATGGTTCTCAAACTTTTAAAGAGTGACCACAAAATTTTACAAATCCAAAATAAACCTGTGAGTCCCATGTCCCATGACATCAAATTCCAAAGCCTTTCTTTAAAAAAAAAAAAAAAAAATCTCTAATACGTTTGAAATAGATAGAAACCTTTGAAAGGTGGTTCCCAACATTTTTTTAAATTTGAAGCCGGTTTTCATATCCTAGCCAAAAGTTTAAATTTGGGAGTTGGGTTCCAGGTTTTCCACCAGTTCCACAAATGTTTTGAATAGCAGTTGTTTCATGACCACGAAATAAAAATTAGTCCCAAGAAATCCAATGACCTGGAAATGCCTGGAATTGAAAACGGTGTACCTACATCTCTATTATATAAAACAGAAAAAAGGACTACCTGTGGTTGTTTGTTTGTCCGGAGTTGTTTAGCCAAAACGGTAAGAGATAGCGAAAAATGTCCCCCAGAAAAAATTATCGCTTTGTCCAGAAAAATTATAAAAAGTTCAAAAAGGCATTGCTGTCCAGCAGTACGGCCATGCCTTAGTAAATTTGAAATTTAGTCCCGTTGCAAAGCACGGGCAAACGGCTAGTACCTAATATATTCAGTTGCTAACAAGCTGCATTTACATTTTTTATAAATACAATGAACATAATAAAAATATTACATAGTTTGAAATTGCCTATAAACAAATCATGATAAGGGTGGTGATAATTCCTTCGGCATTCTCTTCCACGCTTGCTTTGTTTGGTTTTGATTCTAAATTTGCATAATTGCTTCTAAATCCACAAATTGTAAATTCCAAAGGCTCCAATGGTCCGCATTTTGTGCACCTCTATTTGGAGTCACAGGTAGAACATTATTTCTTCAGAAACATAGCCAGAAGGAGAAGGTGTCCTGAATACACAATATCCTTCTCGCTATCATCAGTAGTATCACCACTAGCATTATCCTTAGAATCCTTCTTAATGTTGCTGGGTATGCTATCCTTATTATCCTGAACTCGGCTGACTATCGTATCAGAACCGGTTTTGATTCTTGTAAGGATACCTTAACCAGAGAGGATTGTATGGTTACCTGGAGGATCATGGATAACACTACAAGAGGAATGGTCTCAGCTGAGGTTTCTGTGTGGATCTACCTCATGAATAGCACTGGTAGTATAATCAGTATCAGTATAAATAGAAAAGTGAGAAGTTGTATTAGATGTACTTGAATATCAGAACATACCTGGACAGCTGTTTCGAGCTTACTTGCTCTCATCAGCAGGTAATAGTTCTGAATATCCATGCCATCAAATAACCTCTCTATTTTAATCAGTATAAATAGAAAAGTGAGAAGTTGTACTAGAAGAAAAGTGGTTAACGCGTTAGTCTGGTAATCCAGGTAGCGTAGGGATCCGTTGGTTTGAATCCCACCAGTGCATGCATTTTTCCTCATTAATTTGAGATTGTGAACACGTAGTAATAAGACTCTGAGGGTTAGGTGGCAGAAAATGCTTTGAGCATTAACCTCGCCTGGTGGTTACCCACCACTAAAGAGTGTTATTATTATTATTAAGGATAGCTACCAAAACACCAGAAGGTGACTTGCCGCTGTCCAAGACGGATCTTGCCTGATTTTGAGAGAGCTATGAAGAATACCAATATCAATAACAACATTATTTAAATGAATAACCTTCGCAACCAAAAATCGCAGTATAATTATATCGAGACAGCTGTCCAGGTATGTTCTGATATTCATGTACATCTAGCACAACTTCTCACTTTTCTGTTTATACTGATATACACATAATATAAAACAAACAAGCAAGTACATCATATTATGAAAGATGTTATTATTATTATTATCTCATCTGGTTGCAGGGTTTTCAGTGAAACCCTAACAATTAACAGTGCGACCTAATTAGTTCTATTGTGACCAGTTATTAAATATAAAAGTTACTTTCTTTACATGAAAAGCTTACATAAAAGAAGAGAATGACACAATTTACATTTTAATTTTAGTAACAACATTATGAATATCATCGGAGCCATCAACATCATCAACTGTAGCGTCATATACATACATATTTTTTGTTGAAAAAAACGCCATCAAAGCAGAATTTATGTAATCCATTTTTTTACCAGAGATAAAATTAGAACACATGAAACATTACCTTTTCATTTTTGTGATCAGTTTTTTTTATGATAATGGAGAGAAAAAAAATATCTATCAACTTTATGCAAACATTTCGCATACCTATCTGCACCTTACGTACGAGTGTGGCGTAGTTTACAAACAAAAAAAATCGATGCGAAAAAAAACGTTCAACAATATAAAAAAGATAATATTGAAATGTCCTCTGATGTAACCGAACAGGTTCGCTGACACCATTACACTTTGCCATTATAAATGAAACCAACATAGATATTGTAAAAGTAACCAAGAAAAATTCCAAGAGAAAAAAGTCTGGTGTGACACCACACGACTTTCCTAATCACTCGAAAGAAAGTTTAATTTCACCACTAGTGACTCACCGGTAACAGTGGGCAGAACATCAATGTCGAATTAATTAGCACCTCAAAATCATTGGATTTGATATGTCACAACCCCCATCTATAGAAAGTAGGACCAGATTTTTTTAAAGTCATCGTCATTTTTTTACATTCTTATGAATGGTTTATTTCTTGATTTTTTTTTTTGGAATCGACTATTCATTATTATAACTGCAATTAAATCCCCATCTAGGATGAATATTAAAAAAGATGGTCCAAGGGGCCCCCCCCCCACCAAAATGTTGGGGCGGGCTAGCAAAAAGTTCAAGATATCAAGAAAATGATCATCGTAAACCCTATTATTTTTTCATTCCAAGAAAAATTTGTTCTTTAACTTTTCTTGCATCTTTAACCAATCCAAAAGAACGGCCCTTTTTTTGCAGCCCTGCGATCAATTTCTACCAGGATTTTTTGGTTCGTGTATTGTATAAGATCAACATACTTTCATACCAAATTTCAAGTCTCTATCTCTTACCGTTCTCGAGATATCTTGTTCACACACAGACGGATGCCCGGAATGGCCTAAAGCAACTTTTTTGGTATCCTGGGGCTACGATTCGTCCAGAAATGTGAAAAAGTGGGCAGATCAAATTTTTGACGAATACAATGCTCTCCTTAACATAGGATAAGGAAAGTAAAATATGATAATAAGATTGAGTTTATTATAAGGTACCAAGAAAAATTCCAAGACCAAAAATAGTAACTTATTACCATTTTTCTTATTACGATGAAAAAAGAAAGAAAAAAACCCTATATAGGTAAGATATTGTACATTTATATATATTTAAACAGATAAAAATTCTGATAGTTCGTCCTTGAGGTATGGATATGTTTTATTTTCTTCTTATTCTTTCACTTTGCCTCACAGAGAGAGAGAGAGAGAGAGATAGATTATCACATGTAGGTACGGAGGGAACAGAATTTTCTGTGTGAAAAATCTGCTCCGACCGGGAATCGAACTCAGGATCTTTGGACTATGGGCAGTAGTCACAACCGTTACGCCACGGAGGCAAGCTACTGAGGTCAGTAAAATAAGAGAAGTAAAGAAAATGTGTGTGTGTGAGAGAGATAGAGAGAGAAAGAAGAAATTAACTCCAGTAAATGTCTTGATTTCAGTTCATTCTGAAAACCGCAGAATTGAGGTGGAACCTTTATTTGAAAGTTGAAGGACAGGAGTGTGAGAGAGAGAGAGAGAAAGAGAGAGCGAAAGAAAGAGAGAGCAGAAGAAAGAGAGAGAGAGAGAGATAGAGATAGAGAAAACAAGAAAGAAAGAGAGACAGGGAGGGAGGGTGAGATAGAGACGGAACATAGATAAATAAATAATAAGGGAAGAAAAGGAGTACAAAAGTAAGGAGAGCTGTATATGAGAGGACATCCTTTTTTCTGACTCTTTCTGTCTCAATCTTTCTCTCTCTCTCCCCCCCTTCTCTCTCCCTCCCTTCTCTCTGCCTCTCTGCTGGTAGATGAACTAACTAGCACTAACTGTTACATGTAAATTAGTTTAGAAAGTTGGGTTGCCAAAACTTTTCTGCTCTGAGAAGTTCTTTCCTGGTGAAAAAAACCTTTCACCTTCTCTCTTTTTCTCTGATGTCTCTCTCTCTCTCCCCCCCCCTCTCTCCTCCCTCCCCCCCCCCCCTCTCTCTCTCTCTTTCTTTCTCCCTCTCTATATCTCTCTTCTTTCTCTCTCTCTCTCTCTCTCTCTCTCTCTCTCTCTCTCTCTCTCTCTCTCTCTCTCTCTCTTCTCTACCTCTCCCCCCCCTCTCACCTCCCTCATTTTCTTTTCCAAATAAAAATCTCTCTCATATCTAGGTACATTTTTCTAAACAAAATCTACCCTTTAATAAGAGATATAAACTTCTGTGGAAGGAAACCAACAGGCCATGTTAATTATTCAAGCATTTTCTACCACCTAACCCTCTCAATATAAACAAAATCTACCCTTAAAAAGAATAATAAAATTTAGTGGAAGTTAACCACCAGGCTAGGTTCATGCTACAAGCATTTTCTACCACCTAACCCTCTCAATATAAACAAAATCTACCCTTAAAAAGAATAATAAAATTTATAGTGGAAGGAAACCACCAGGCGAGGTTAATCCTTCATGCATTTTCTACCACCTAACCCTCTCAATACAAACAAATTCTACGCTTTAATAAGAAAAGGTATAAACTTCATTGGAAGGTAACCACCGGGCGAGGTTAATTCTTCAATGCATTTTCTACCACCTATCCCTGTCAATACAAACAAAATATACGCTTTAATAAGAAAAGGTACAAACTTCATTGGAAGGTAACCACCAGGCGAGGTTAATGCTTCAAGCATTTTATACCACCTAACACTCTCAATATAAACAAATTCTTAGCTTTAATAAGAAAAGGTATAAAATTCATTGGAAGGTAACCTCGAGGCGAGGTTAATTCTTTATGCATTTTCTACCTTCTCCTTTTACTCTGTCTTATCCCGCTTGAGAAGGGTCGAAGTTGTTCAACCTCATGGTTGAGTTTGGTTGGTTTTGGCACATTTTTTTACGGCTGGATGCCCTTCCTAACGCCAACAATTCTATTTGATTTAACGTCCGGGATTAGGACGGGAGTTTTACCCTCCATTCGCTGGGAATCGTAGCAGCTACCCACATTAACCTCACCTTGCCTGGGTAGGCCCGGAAATGCCAGCCTCACATGTACGGAGGGAACAGAATTTTCTGTGTGAAAAATCTGCTCCGACCGTTGATTGAACTGAGGATCTCTGGACTACGGCCAGTAGTCACAACCGCTACGCTATGGAGGCTGGATTTATCCCACCTAACCCTCTCAATATAAACAAAATCTACCTACTTTTTAACTAAAGCACTTTTCCACCTCGTGAACCTTTTTCAATTTTTTTAACTTCCATTTTTTATTCTACAGTATGCATTATTTATATTTTTTACCACTAAAAAACTTCCAGTTTGAATTGTGCTAGTGAACGGGTATTGTAGAGTTTTTTGTTCGTTTTATTTTATTTATTTTCCACTTGAAATTATTTACAGGATATGGCAAATGCCACAAAAGATGAGTAGGTAGGTATTTATGCATTATATATTTACCACTAAAATACCTCCTCAATTTTGAATTATTATAAATATTGATTTTTTTTCGTTCGTGGATTTTATTCATTAATATTACTTGGAATTTAGTGACGCGGATATGAGGACTAATAAATAAATACGACTTAATTAAAAAATACCTACTCTCAAGAATTTTCAAAGTAGGACCAGATTTTTTTTAAATTAAGTCATCGTATTTTTTTACATTCTTATGAACGATTTATTTCTTAATATTTTTTGGAATCAACTATTAATTATTATAATTTTATTGCAATTAAACCCTGTATATGATTTGCATTGCTCTCTATTTCTATTTTTTTGCTGAGCTTTTTAAATCCCTGGAATCGCAATTCTGACTCCGGATTATATTTAATTCTCTCACTCTTTTTCTCTCTTTTCTCTATCTCTTTCTCTCTCTCTCTCTCTCTTCTCTACCTCTGTCTCTCTCTCTCTCTCTCTTCTCTACCTCTGTCTCTCTCTCTCTCTCTCTCTCTCTTCTCTATCTCTTTCTCTCTCTCTTCTCTACCTCTGTCTCACTCTCACTCTCCCTTTTTTAACTGTGTCTCATTCTCTCTCTCTTTCTCTCTCTCTCTCTTCTCTACCTCTTTCTCACCCTGTCTCTCTTTTTTCTCTATCTCTTTGTCTCTATTTTCTCTACCTCTCTCTTTCTATCTAGCTCTTTTTCTCTCAATGTATATTAAAGTTAAAAAAGATATCATATTAGTTTAATTATAATATAAATATTAGGCACGAAAAGGGTTCCCGGGGGGGGGGGGGGGGGGGGGAGGCAGACGAATTTCTGAGCATATCAAATATATTTTCCAAGTTATGCTGTTAATAAAAATGAACGAAGAGTATTATTAAGTCCAAGTTATTTCAGTTATTTTTTGTTGTAGAATAATATGATGCAAGCAGTCAGAGTGAGTGAGAGAGAGCGAGAGAGAGCGAGAGAGAGCGAGAGAGAGCGAGAGAGAGCGAGAGAGAGAGAGAGAGAGAGAGCGAGAGCGAGCGAGAGAGAAAGAGAAAGAAAGAAAGCGAGAGATAGATAGATAGAGAGAAAAGAGAGAGGGATTATTTTCCCAGCTATCAGAAATTCCAAAATATGGTAAAAAAAATACATTTAAAACGATATATTAGGATTAAGAAGAAAAAAAAAGTTGAGAAAATTGGCAAAAAAGTGCAAAATGAAGAAGAGAAGGAACGAGAGGGAACTTGGAAAAGTAGGAGAGAGAGAAATTATAATTTTATCTTTCGAGATACTAAAAATTCCAAGTTATGAGTTACTTAAAAAAAAACATGAATCCCTCCATAATAACCAAAGGGATAGGAAGATTGAATAAGAAGTAATTCTGTGGCAAAACAGACGAAGAAAAAAAGGGAGAGAGAGAGACTTGATTTGAATTATTTTTATTTATAACAATTTTAAATTTACAAATATAACATTTCCTTAGCTAATATAAAATAACTAACTTATGAGGAGAGAGAGAAAGAAAGAGAGAGAGAGAGAGAGAGAGAGAGATTATAATTTTTTTATCATTATTATTTTTTATTTTTTTTCTAGAGAGGAGGTCAATCTTCTTGCAATTCAAGACGAACACCAAGACCATCTCTGGCTCTGGTGGACAGTGTGAGGTTTAGGCACTAGGTCTGTGGGATGATTTTAAGTCTAAAAGAAAAAGACCCATGAACCAAATTTAAAAAAAAGTTATCATATTTGTGTTAAATCACTTTCGTGATATCACCATCACAACTACTCAAACTAGCTTTACTAAATTTTTGCTGAAACCGGGGCTTGAACCACCGTACTCCAGGTTACAAGTCCACCGCCTTATCGATCAAGCTACTGAGGTCGGTCTTGAACAAAACTAAAAGAAAACAAAAAAAAAAAAAAACGAAAAAGAAAAAGAAAACTAATCGAAAAAAGTACAATCCCAATCGAGAGTAAAATTTTAAACTTAATTAGCTTGACCAGATTTTTTTGGAGCCAAAATTTTTGGTGGTCAAAATAAAATAATGTAGAACCTTTGAAAAAAAAACTTCTATATTTTTTTCTTGGGAAAACCACCCGTTGACTAGACTGTACAATGTTAATGCATAATAGTAAGATAATTGGTACAAGTTTTAACCTGTCTCCTGAGTAGATCAGTAGACAAACGAAATTGCGCTACGCGTGTACAATGTGTACATGTGTGTGGACCTACACTGAAAAAAACTAGCTTACGAAATATGGTAGATCTTCGGTAGGTACCTAATTATCAAATATTTCCTTATGATAAGATAAAGTACTTTTTTTGGCAATGGTTGGCAAGACCATTCCATACAGCCATAAAATTTTATACCCGAAAATATTGCTCAGGACAGCGGGACAAACGGCTCCAAAGCGGGACATATGGTCACATTGGTCACCCTATACTAGTAGCATAATTATGAAACTTTCTGTCGGTAGGTATATGTGTGTCAAAAAGAAGCTTATGAAGAAGAGAAGAGAAATGCAAAATAAAGTAGTCAGAGGATACAAAAAAGAGAAAAGAATATGTTATTTATGCTAGAAGGATAAATGTATGTGTTGGGAAAAAGAAGAAGGGAGATAGGTCGGAAATGGAAAAAATGAATGAATTTCATATGAGGGCGGAAATTAAAGTTACTCACTCTCTCTCTCTTTCTCTCCTTTATTTCTCTCTCTCCCCTCTCTCTCTTTCTCTCTTCCTCACTCTCTCTTTCTCCTTTATTTCTCTCTCTCCCTCTTTCTCTCTCTCTTCCTCCCTCTCTCTTTCTCTCACCTCTCACTCTCTCTCTTCCTCCTTTATTTCTCTCTTTATCTTTCCTCCCTCTCTCTTTATCTCTTCCCCTCACTCTCTCTCTCTCTCTTCCTCCTTTATTTCTCTCCCCCCTCACTCTCTCTCTCTCTTCCTCCCCTCTCTCTTTCTCTCCCCCCTCACTCTCTCCCTCTTCCTCCTTTATCTCTCTCTCTCTCTCTCTTTCTCTCCCCCCTCACTCTCTCTCTCTATTCCTCTTTTATTTCTCTCTCCCTCTCTCTCTCTCCCTTTTCCCATTCAATCCGTTGCATAATGTATGATTTAGTGTGAAAAAAGTTATGAAATTTTTTGAAGAGGCGGTAAATGGTAGCAAGAAAAAAAATAGACTGCCGATTACGGACACAATACTTCCTCGTCAATGGTAATCAAAATTTTCAACTTTTACTATCGCTAGAACCCGAGATTTTTTAATGAATCAATTGTATCTACAAAAGTTCTCAATCTATACCTACTCTTAAACCAATTAGAATACCGTTTCTCCTACATTTTAGACTCCGCAAAAAATTCTGTATTGGCAAGTCCTGAACCTTATTTTTGTACTTAGGTACCTAATAATAATAATAATAATAATAATAATATCGCCTTATTTATACTGCCCGAATAGGACAGTTAAAGTCTCATTATTCCAGCAGTAATCTCAAGACACATTATTTTGTGGTAAAAATCCCAAATGGGAGGATAATTCTCTGAGTTATAGAATTGCTGAGCGTCGGTTTTCCCTATCTTACACAGTACGCAATCTGTCACAGAGGTATTACAAAAACGTCTATAAAATTCGCCCGCGATTTCTGTCGGTCTAAACTTGAGAGAACCACTCACCTTCACCGAATGCATCTGACCGATCTAAACCAAACGGTCTATCTACCGTACTGTGTCCAACGTAGCAGAAAACCAGACGCGCCGTTCTATAGCTATGCGGGTAATGCAGGTTAGCCACAACACTAATGCAACAACTACGGTCTTGTTTTTAACTAACCGAACACAGAGACACAGAGAGATTCTGTTTTAACTTGCATACTAGACGATTTGGCTTTCGTTTTTCTGTATGTATGTCTGTTTGTCTCTTGTGCACTGGTAGTCAAGTGGTTAACGCGCTAGTCTGCTAGTCTGATAATCCAGGTAGCGTAGGGATCTATGGGTTCGAATCTCACCCAGTGCATTAATCAACCGAGAAAGGGCCAGAAATAAGGGCCGCACAGTGGGGTATTTGCCTTCAAAAGTTGCGCAAAACTATTTTTTAGATTCAAAAACTTGTAATTGTAATAGGAAAGCCTTTTAATGTGTACTGAAGTATTTTTCATGATAAATCACATAAATTTTTGTGGGTAGCGCGGAGTTACAAGGCTTTTTACCTTATCGTTTTTTGTGCTTATATCCTATTTTCCCATAACACTGCCAAATTAAAAAAGCTACTAATTTTTCCTCACGAGGTACAAATACCGAAAATTTCCGAAAAAAAAACACAACCAAAAAACATCAACTCCACTGAGATTCGAACCTAGGTTACCATGCGTGCAATTCTAATGCGTTCCACCATTCGAGCACGATTCCTAGTAATAAAAGGAATAATTATATTATAATAAAATATTATATTATTTCATCCATTTATAGGAATTACTTAATGTATTTAATTTGAAGAAAACATCAATGTTTTAAATGCAAAAAGAAGTTATTGTTGCCGAGTGGTGTGGCGCACTAGGCTTTCACCTGAGTTCGATCCATAGAAGGGCGGGAATTTCCCTGCTCTTTATTTGAATGACCAGGGTCTACTCATACCTCGTGAGTTGTGAGGAGAAATGAGCTGCTGTAATGTGAGCAGTGACCAGTGGCGGAGTTATGGGCAAAATAGATTCTAGGACATTAATTATACGGTCATATAATTCTGCGCTACCCACTGAAATTTTGACATAATAATACAAAGAAGTAGGTACATTTATTTATTATTAAATACAATAAAGGGGTGAAAAATTGTTTGTAACGAAATTTATGGTGTAATAATTATATTGGCTCACTATAAAAAATTACCGAATTTTCAAGTTCAAGTTTCAAAAACTCCTACAAGTGCAATAAAACTGCAAGATTTTCTTTTTAGATATAATAGCAAACACTTCAAAGTATTAGAAAAAGTTATCAAAACTGCTTGATCAAGGTATATTCTCTAACTTTTTTTCCATTGTTTCGAAAAAAAATCGTTCATTTAAGACAGAAGAGGGTCAAGTTGAACGTCCTGAAAAACACACTTAAAATAATAAATTAGAAAAACAAATTACACATACGTTATGCCGATGTCCTCCTCATTAAATATAAACCATCACTGCTATCAATAAATAACTGATAGACCTAAAATTTCATTCATTTAAAATCAGACATGAAAGCAGCTGTATGTTGTGACGTAAGCTTGACAAGTCACGTGACTTCAAGCATCTATACTGTACTTACCCAAGATGAGTTATCAAAATATTTCTTTTTGGGTTTTATCACATATTCTCTTCTGAAATACATTACTTAAAAAAATATTTAGATTAAGCCTCTTTTTTTCGAGGGTTTTGCGCAACTTTTGAAGGCAAATACCCCACTGTGGGCCGGTTGATATTTTTTTTAAATTAAAACCTACCGAGTGGGGTATTAAATTAATGTTCTCGATGTCCTCATGCTTGATTGAACATTTATAATGCGATAGTTGAATCTGTGTGAGGTTTACAATTCACAGCACCACTAGATATTTTGATGTTGTTGTTGTTTCTGTTTTGTTTTTGTTTACGGACTCATTGATGTGTGCACTGTTATTCTCTCTCCTAGTTGCATCTGGTCGATAACGGAAGAATTCAATCAGGAACCTAACGGACGATTTTTATAATGAATGGATTTTCTAACAATTGTCACATGGGTAATGGCCTATTAAGTTGGCTTTGCTAGTTTTTTTTCACTATCTGGATAGTTAGTTATCATATCTATGTTAATCACATTCGTGATAACACTAATACGCAAACTCGCATTACTAAAACTACACTGAAACCGGGACTTGAACCAACGACCTTTAGTGGAAGGTAACCACCCGGCGAGGTTTTTGCTCAAAGCATTTTCTACTATCTAACCATCAGTCTTATTATTATGTTGTGAGATTCGAACCAACGAATCCCTACGCTACCTGAATTACCAGACTAGCACGTTAACCACATGACTACCAGTACACAAAAGAAAGATTGGTATAAGTATTGCATTAGATATAGTGTTGATCTTAGGAGCCAAATAAAAATGGCTTAGAATGGGTCCTCTGTATACAAAAGAATAATAAAACAAATGATTTATTATTATTATTTTCTTAGCCTCTATCTATTTTCACTTTAAAACTTCAGGATATGCTTTTTCAAATTAATTAATAATTATGTACTTACATGTATCTAACATGCTCTAGATTTATTATGTTTTTTTTTTTAATTCTAACTGTTTAATTTTTTCCCCCTAGTCAAATTCTTTTATGTACCTAAAATTATTTTATCTCATTTTATTTTCTTTTGTATTTCACTTACACAATATCTCATGTTGTAATAGCAGAATGTATTAATTAATCTGCATGTTTCCGAAGACTGTTTACAATGATATCTTAGCGTGTCATAAGTTATAATGTTATAGGTTGCTTGACACTGTTTTGTAATATCGATACCTTTTTGCCAAAATGTGAATTGCGCCAAAATCAAATTTTTCAGGAGAGAGGTTTGAAAAAATAAAAAGTTGTTTTTTTCAAAAAAAGTTTCATTACTCAGTTGTCCTACGTACGATTTATACCAAATTTGGATATAATACTTGAAACTGTTTGCTTTAAATATTCCTGATAATTTTAACTGCGAAATGCCTTTAGTTATTGAGATAGTGTCGCTTTTCACAATTGAGAGGTTGAAAAAGAATTCGCCAAAAAGTGAAAAACTCCATCTTTCTTTGTTTAGGTATTAGCCAAAAAGTGAATTGTCCACTCTTGTTCTTCAGCCTACTAACCAGAATGTGAAAAACGCCCGATTTTTCGGGTTTTAAGTAAAGTTGGTTTAGCCAAAATGTGAAAAATCCACTCCTAAAACTCTGCCTGTTAAACCAGAATGTGAAAAACGCCCGATTTTTTGGGTTTTAAGTAAAAGTGGTTTACGTAAAATGTGAAAAGTGCCATACGGAATACAATAAATTTGTGAAAAGCGACATACTTATAAGAAGAATAAATAGTGCATAATTTGTGCGTATAGTAACTTTAATAATGATTATTATTAAAGAACGCGATGGCGTTCCGCAACGCCAAGTCAAAAATTAAGAAGAGGGCACCAAGAGATATTATACGTCACAGCACAAAGTGCCAATTTCACTCCTCTGTATCGGAATAACTAACTACAAAGGATGAATGAAAACTAAAACACTACAAAGGATGAATTATTTACTGAAAAGAAGCAAGCTTTCGAATAATGAAGATTAATAAGAGAATCATCAAAAACGCTTGACTTAAACCGTTGATAATCAATGGTGAAAAAAACCATTTTTCACTTTCTGCTGCTTGATGTTCTTATTCGATCTTGACCGGGCTACAGCCTAAACCACTGGGCCAATTTTGATGTATGAATTTGATCTTGTTTTTCTCGTCTTTGGTGGCAGATGTGCCTTTGAGTACTTATATAGCCCCAAAATGGGCACTTCAGCCCCATAATTCTAAAAAACCCACTAATTGATGTAAAAATATTAATAGAAATTTTATATTTTCCAGAGAACTTTACAGATATTGACGATTGAGGTGCAATTTTAATTATAATGAAAAATAAAATTGATCAATGAGTAATATCATACATAAAAGCAGACCGACAGACATAGTTCTTTGATGTATATAAATTTATGAGTCGCCCTTTTATTCTTAGTCAAGCACATACATCATTAAGTACAAAAAAACATATAAACAGACAGACAGACCTACGGATAAACAAAAGACGGACATACAGGCAGTCATAATTATTTGATGGATATAACCTTATGAGGTGTTATTTTAATTGTAAAGTGAAGCATATTTATCACTGAGTAGACATACACATAGACAAACAGACAGACATACAAACATACTTAGGTTCAGACATATGAACAGACCAGGCGCGGCCGGTGCTGAGGAGCTGCGGAGCTCCAGCACCCCCAGACGAAAAATAAAAAAGAGAGGATTTTCTCAAGTCGTACACAATACACAATAAAAATTATCACACATTTCTAGAAAAATTAATGCATAACTATTATAAATTCTTTAGTCCGGTATGCAGTACCCCCAAAACATTTCCCCACTGGCCGCGCCTAGAACAGACACATACCTGTACGTATACGTACAGACATACAGACAGACATTTAGATAGACATACCTGTACGAACAGACTAAAATACTTTTACGTACATCGTAGGGCGATAATGCACTGGTGTGATTGTGTGTGTATGCATTTAAAGAAGACACCTTTCTTGTCAGAAGGTGCCTGGGGGTATTTCTAATACAAACTTCAAATATTTTATCCTAAATGTCTCTATATTATTTCCTTTTGAAAACATACAAAAACGTGGGAAAATACTAACTACTTGATTACTACTAACTTATCTCTATAAGATAGCTCTAAGTGTAAGTCGAGTAGATAATAAACGATAGTACATGAGAGGATAGTAAACATGAAGCGGAGCCCAAACATTATTTCAGAATATTTTTGGGCTGATGACTGGGCGGGTAATTTTTATATTGTGAAGGGGTATTTTTTTAGGGATTATAACTTTTTCATACAGGATCCGCCAGAAAAAAGGAGCCTCTCGAAATATCTAGAGAACGGATTATTTTTATTTTTTTTTTTTAATGCTAAAAAAAACCTGTACCATTATATTGAGGGGAAACCTTATCTATTAGGTTCTAATTTTTTTTTATCATTACCAGGGGTGGCCCCAAGGGAGTCAACTTTGGAATCTTAAATGAAATATCCCTATTTGAAATACATTTTTGAAAAGAAGATGACATTAAAATTATTTTAAGACAAGTTTGAGATTTTTAATCATAACAGGGTCGGAGATATCGTACATTTCATTTCACATCAGGTTTCAGTAAAATTTTTATAAGAAATAAGTTGTATTTTTTAATGTCAACTACTTTTTGGAAATGTCTTACAAATATGGTGGTTCCTTTTAAGATTCCAAAGTTGACACCCCTGGGGCCGCCCCTGGTAATGATAAAAAACCAATACCTAGTAGAAAAGGTTTCCCCTGCTATAGAATGGTACACGTGTTTTAGCATTTTTTAAAAATTTTATCCGTTCTCTAGATATTCTGAGTGGCTCCTTTTTTTGGCGGGCCCTATTATATTAATGAATACAGAAAATTCATCATTTGTTATTGCGGCGGAAATTGAATCCGGTCATAGATAGTTTGAAACCCTGAATCGAATGGAAGATATTTTAGCCGCACTAACGTATATTATAGCACTTTGAAAATCCTGTTGTTTTGTTTTTTAATAACAACCCTTTAATGTTTAAATAGTAATGAGAACATCTGAAAAGAAAAACTAGGAAGAAAGGCTAATACTTAGACAAAGAAAGATGGCGTTTTCCACTTTTTGGCGAATTCTTTTTCAACCTCTCAATTGTGAAAAGCGACACTGAAATAAAGCGAAAATTGAAATTTTGGATATTTCACATTTTGGCAAAAAGGTATCGATATATTATCGGATTTTTCACATTCTCGTATAATGTAAAAGAAAAAAACAAAAACTTTTCACGTTTTAGCTGGATAAATCTCAAATTATGACCAAAAAAATGAAAACTTAAAATTAAAACTATACTAGATAGAAACTTGGCCGTGAGTTCATCCGAAAGAGCTTTTAAAACTGATTAAGAATCTGAAATAAAACGAAAATTGAAATTTTGGATAATTCACATTTTGGCAAAAAGGTATCGATATACTTTATCAAATATACAAAATTCAATTCAATTATTATTATTATTATTTTATTTCATGCCTGTGATTGCGTTACCTGTGTCGAATGTCGTCAGAATACAGTGAGGACTGATTGAAGTAGATGTCATCTAGAGTAGATGTCAGTGAAAGTAGATGCCCTAGGCAGGAAAATCAAATTTACTTTTGAAATGAGATGAGCTAAGAACCAATCAGAGAAAACCTACACAAATACAGCTGATAACATAAATTTCACTTGTGTTGATCTCTGAAATAATAATAATAATATTAAAAATTAATTTTATTATTTATATATACAATGTTTAAATATTTATAAATTTCCCTCTAAGTACTATGTGTACTTTTAGGGAACGACCTTGTTATATTTTCTTTATCTTCAACCAATGAAATAGCCCGAAGATGTAAATATGTTACTGCTGTTCCGTTTCATAATGTATAATAAAATTTGATTAAAATAGGTACCTATGTCTTCAAACCAAAGAGAAAAAACACCGCTTTCTATAATGTCCAAGATTACGAGACTGGATTTCTGAACTTTGCTTACTCATTCAGTATGGTTTGGTACTGTGGGTAAGGTACGGTTCATACCTTGACCATACACAGCAGAAATTTATTCACATACCTTGCATTCATGCTGGGGTCTACATTTATAGAGTTGGTCTCGATTTGGTCTTCATTCTTGAATACTTTCTCCGTTTTCGCTCGCTATACTACATAGTTTCAGAGTTTCGTTCATGGCAATCATGATGTGCATTATCATTTGTGTATTATTGTTATCAGTAGTAGTAGTAAAAAATCTGGTGTAAACATCACACGACTTTCCTTATCCCCCAAAAAGGAGTCGAATTCCGCCACTGGTGACTCAACGGTAACAGATAACTAAAAACCAATGACAAATTCGTAATCAGCACTTCAAAATCATTGAATTTGATATGTCACAACCCCCATGTAGGATGAATAATAAAAAAGTTAGTCAAAGCGGGTCCCCCCCCAAATACCGGTAAATTGGGGCCGAGTTCCAAAAAGTTCAAGATATCAAAAAAATGATCAGAATAGACCCCTATTATTTTTTTAATCTAAGAAAATGTTGTGCTCTAAAAAAATTTGTATCTTTAACCAATTTAAAGAAGCGGCGCTTGCGGCTAGTATTTGCGGCCCTGTGGCCGCAGAGTGCGGCCGATTTCAACCAAAAGTTTCGTGGTTCGTTTGGTGTATAAAATTAATTTGTGTACCAAATTTCAAGTCTCTAGCTCTTACCGTTCTCGAGATATCCTGTTTACAGACAGACAGACAGACAGACAGACAGACGCACGGACCAATGGCTGAAAACAACTTTTTTGGTATCCTGAAGCCATGATTCGTCCAGAAATGTGAAAAACTGGGTAGGTCAAATTTTCGACGAATACAATACTTTCCTTATTATAAGATAAGGAAAGTAAAAATATTTGTATTTATTTGTATAAAATAATTACAAGAAGGGTTGACAACGTAAATACTTACATTTAAAAGAAAAACAAATAACTAAGCCTTATCTGCAAAAAAAGATGGCAAAAAAAAAAAAAGGTTCGAATCCCACCCAGTGCATGAATTTTTCCTCATGCATTTGAGTTTGTGACCACATAATAATAAGACTCTGAGGGTTACCTTCCACTAAAGAGAGTATTATTATTACTAGATCTATTTAATAATTCCGTGTCCCTGAGATAGGTATTGATACCTAAATCACGGTGGTGAGAAGATTATATGGACGCCCAGATCCAATGTCTAGGCTCCTTTAATGTCCATTGATTCTATTTGGGTCTAACGTCCTGACTTGAAGTAGACAGGACGGGGGTTTTTACCTCCATGCGCTGTGAATCGTACCAGCTTCCCACATTAACCTCACCCAGCCTGGTTAGGGCTGGTATTGCCAGCCTCATAATTATGTTCGGAGGGAACAGAATTTTCTGGGCGAATAGTCTGCTCCAACCGGCAAACGAACTCAAGATCTCTGGACTACGGGCAGTAGTCACAACCGTTACGCCACGGAGGCTGGCTAACTACATCTATTAACAAATTGTGTATTATTATTATTATTATTATTATGAAATTGTTCATCATTAGATTATTCATGGTAGGTACATAAAGCGTCTTTCTTAATGACCTAATTTCTTTCTTTTCTAATTGCTCCCATAGCCGCTGTGAGAGTAATTACCGCGGTAACTATTCACATTTTGATGAGATGCGTTTTCGCGTTTTTCTAAATTAACCGTTTACTCTACTTTACTGTTTTTGAGTGTTTTTGTTTCATTTTGTGTACAGGTTCTTACTATTTTCTATTCTTCCTGATAGTCCCCATTCATTTTTTTCTAATCAAACCTCAACGGTTTCTTTTATTTAGCAAAATTTCTCAGTTTTTGTTTGGTTTTTGTACTATAATTTTTGAGGAATCTAGAGCTCTAGCTAGGTACTAGCTGTTTTCAATTATTCTTGTTCAAATATCAAAATAACTTTTTAACTCTTTTGTGCTTATTTTTATCATTTTTCGATTTTTTGTTGTTGTTGTTGTAACCAGTTTGGCAACAACTTGAGGGGGGAATCATGGTCTCCCCAAACTTTACTTCAAAGTTGGCTCGTCCTGAACCACATATATTTCGATATGTAGGTATAGGACATAGGTGCTTCGAAACCATTTTTCTTCTTGATCAATATCCATCCCCACCTATAGCACAAGATTTTTTATCTTTTGAAGGTGGGTATACCCTCATTGTTTGTAGAAGACGTTAATGTATAAAATAAATAAATGGAAACTTTAAATAAAAAAAATATTACTTCTGAGAAAATTCTAATACTAGAAATCGAAAGTAGGTATTGTGTTCGTTTTTGTAAAAAATAAATATTTTTTTGTTCCGAATTCAATTTTTTTTTTAAACCGCAACGGTTTATTGTGTTCTCACAGCGATTGATTTTATTCTTGTTACGGCAAAGTTCTCACGAATGTGTTGATGTGATAATTCTCTCACCATATATACCTTCAGCACAAGATTTTTTATCTTTTGAAGGTGGGTATACCCGCATTGTATGTTCAAGATGTTATTTGTGAAATATAAATGGAAACTCTAAAAAAAACCATTTGTTTGTTCTGAATTTTGGCCCAAATAATATGAATTTTATCATCATCATCATCATCATAGGCTTCCATCGTGAACGACTGTCTGGCTACCATCGTGAACGATGGTAGCCAGACAGTCGCGGAATGACTCAGCACTTCCACCACTGTGTATACCTACTGATAAAAAAAAAAAAAAAAAACTTGAGAGAATATGAAACAATAATTAAGTAAGGGAAAACAGAAATTATTTCCAATTTTTGTTCAATAATATTTTTGGCTCTTTATGGGTAATTATACACGATACTGTCTTATTTTTTACTAATAAAGCACATTTATAATGCAAACTGCCAATCATATTATGACCAAAACCATCTACTGAACTCTACCAGCGAAGTGGACTCACTGATGACTTTTCTAAGAAGTATCAACCTCCTTCACCTCATGTACACCTGAGAAGGTCGGCACGAACGACCATACAATAATTGGTCAAAGTGCCCAATAAAGAAGAAAAAAAAAATTCCTGCCCCGCTGGGAATCGAACTCAGGTCACCATGCGTACAATGCCTAGCGCGCTAACTCACTCTGCCACGGTGACTACTGATATAACCATGCAGTTGAAAGCGATGTTAAATTTTTGTTTAAAAAAAACGCTTGCATACGAGTCTGCAACCATTTCGACATTTTCATCTTTACTATTCAAGGTCCAAAACCCAACTGACCAAATTTCGTATTGTGCGCATGACACACACTTTCCCTCTTCTCTTAGGGTTGCAATATCGAAACGAAAATATCGATATTAGGTATATCGATAATATCGAAACCATAATATCGATATCCGATATTAGAAGACTTCTCTCCCTTTACAATTCGATATTTCGTTACATAGTATCGTTACATAATATCGTTACATAATTTCGTTACATAATTTCGTCACATAATTTTGGTTATGTGCCAGAGCAAAGACATGAAAATGTCAAAATATCGATATTAGGTATATCGATAATATCGAAACCATAATATCGATATCCGATATTAGAAGACTTCTCTCCCTTTACAATTCGATATTTCGTTACATAGTATCGTTACATAATATCGTTACATAATTTCGTCACATAATTTTGGTTATGTGCCAGAGCAAAGACATGAAAATGTCAAAACACATGTTTTCTCTGTTATCTGACAACTTATACTACCTAAACCTAAATCATAATTTACCCCAACACTAATTTAATTCTGTAGCATATTATTTGTCTATTTGGTCTACAGAGCATTGACTTCATAAATCTTGATCAACTGTCTAAAATCACTATCATAATCCATGTTTTAGATCTGTAAAATCAAGAGCGCAAAGCAGAAATCCGAGAAAAACTAATTGTGCAATAAAAAAATGTAGCATGATAGAATAAAATTTAATGTTACAGAATTTGTTGAATCACGTAGGAAGTTCTCGAGATAAAAATAATAGCGAAAGAAATATTTTTTAGAACGTGTAACATCTCAGGAGAAATAGTTTGATAAAAATCTAGTTTTTGTAGAACTAACAAGGAAGATTAGCGAATCTAGATTAGAGTATTAGACCTAGTGCATTATATGAAATGATTATGTTGAGAAACTTGAGAAATAAAAATTTGTCTTGCAGAATTGTGAAATAATTTGATCCAACAAATCTTGTTAAGCTGACTTACTCGCTCACTTCAGATGATTCTAAGGGCCGAATTATTAAGGGCGGAATTAATACACGTTTTTATAATACCTTTGTGAAACCGACCTCATCAGTAGCTTGATCGATAAGGCTCCGGACTTGTCACCTAGAGGTCGGTGGTTCAAGGGTTTCAGCATTTATATTTAGTAAAGCGAGTTTGAGTTGTTGTGATATCACGAAAGTGATTAACACAAGTATGATATTTTATACCTTTGTGACGCAAAGTCACGGGTTGCGTACCGAGTACGATAGGGAAAACCGACGCTTAGCAATGACTTGTGATATACCTGTAGAATTTGTGTATTAATTCCGCCCTAAATGTACGTGGCAGTCAACTGCTTGTTTATGTCAGGACGGGAGTTTTACCCTCCATTAGCTGCAAACTCACAAACCAGCTACTCAAATTAACCTCACCCAGCCAGAGTGGGCCGGAACTGGTTGGGTGGAAGGGCTCAAGCAATTTGAGAATCCTGCCAAGCCTTTAAAAAACTCACATAACAGCTACTCATTCATTTAAGTTTGTGACCACATAATAATACGACTCTGAGGGTTAGGTGGTAGAAAATGCTGTGAGCATTAACCTCACCTGGTGGTTAAGTTCCACTAAAGAGTGTTATCATTACATTTTACTATTTACCTTTCTTAAATTTTATACCTCATGTCTATATCTAAACTTGTCTTATAGTATGAGTAGCATATAAATATAATAGGTTGATCCCCATTTATTGTGAGGGAATGAACTGTTTGTATTTCACTTTAAATAAATAAATTCATATTCAAATTCAAAATCATCATCATCATCATCATCATCATTATCATCAAGCTTTTCTATTTCACTTTAAATAAATGAATTCATATTCAAATTCAAAATCATCATCATCATCAAGCTTTTCTATTTTGACTGTTTGACTGAAGATATCAATGTCAATCACTGCCAGTTCATTGCCCGAAACTGTCCGAGATCTCTTACAGGATAATCTACATGTCCAATCCAACATGTTGATTCCATCGCCAAGTTTCTAAATAAGGAATCGTTCACATCTACGCGCGGTCTGCGCCCATCCTAGATGTAGGTTTCGATATGTCCGATGTTGTTGTCAGAGATGTGTGGGACTTTTTCTTCTCAACACAGCCCGGGTGAGTTTCAGTGGTTCATAAATGTCTTTCCGAATACAAGGACGCATTTTGACTGGGCGTATGGTGTCCGATCTGTCAAATAGTGGACGTATTTGAACTGAACGTCGCCCTCGGTGGTTCAAGTACCAGGTTCAGCGAAGATTTAGTAAATCGAGTTTGATTAGTTGTGATATTACGAAAGTGATTAACACAAATATGATAACTAACTACTTTTGGTTCTATGAACTTTAGGCTTCTCTCAAATTAATCAAATTGAAAAAGTCAAACCATCCATGTTTGAATGGTTCACGATATTACGTGATGTATTTCGATGATATTTGTGATTTCAATGGCCTTTTGTATCCAGGTGTGATATTTGGCCAAAGTGCAAATGAGGTAATTCGAATGACTGCTGCGTACCTTCCGTCTGTTCTCACAAAGAGGTAGATGGTTCAGTCACCGGTTTGACCGAGTAGGTGGCGATGGACGTCACGAGTTAACCGCAGAGATCCATCGTGCTAATGGGTTCATCAAAATACATTATCGCCTTGATTTCCAACGAGCATTATCGTCACAGTCATTCTTTTGATAATTTTATCCCACAACAACAATCATCAAAATACAATATATCATTTACATTATCAGTATGTTAAAACCAAACAGAATCAATGGACGTGAAAGGAGCCTACACATTGGATCTAGGTGTCCATATAATCTTCTCACCACCGTGATCTAGATATCAATACCTACAATCTCACGGACACGGAATTATTTTTATTATTAGTAGGATAAGTAAGATCTATCTAGATGAAAGTTATTAACACAAACATGATAACTTTTTTAATATAATAAAATCAAAACCTAATAAATTGATAATTTGTTAAAGTTAATATTTGTGTTAATTACTATCATGATATTGTCACAATTGCGCAAACTCGGAACTCAAACCAACGACCTGAGGGTTACAAGTCCGCCGCTTTATCGATCAATATACTGAGGTCGGTAACGATAAATTAAATTAATAGATAGTTATACTTATTGTAACTAGGTCATTCTTATCACTAGTACCAATGCTACCATCATTGTCAATAAAATCACCATCAACATCTATCAATATTCCTATGATTTATAATCACACCACGGAACCCATCATCAATATTTCGTATGATATCCGCATCTCCATTACCAATTATCGTTATGAACTAGGCGAGCCTCATTTCGATCAATCGGTTCAACTATTACATTTGGGTGCACGACCATAGACTCCGGAGAGCTAGGTGTGATGAATAATTCAACACTTCCTTGTAGGTGGTTGGATAGACAATTTTTTTGTGCCACAACAGC
>CM044964.1:6859227-6877734 GCA_024516035.1 Bactericera cockerelli
AACTAACTTACTGTAAATTATTTAGAAATTTTGCCAAAACTTTTTGCTCTGGGAAGTTTTTTCCCTGGTGAAAAAAAAACCTTTCCCCTTTCCTCTTTTTCTCTCTCCCCTTTTTTTTTCTCCCTCCTATTTCTTTTTATTCCCTCTTTACTTTCTACCTCTCCCCCCCCTCTCCCCCCCTTCCCCCCCCTCTTTTCTTTCCAAAAAAAAAACTCCCATACATACTTTTTTTCAAAACAAACCTACCCTTATTTAAAAAGAATTATAAACTTCTTGGAAAGGAACCCCAAAGGCGATTTTTAAATTTACAACTTTTTCCACTAACCCTTCAATTAACAAAATCCCCCTTTAAAAAAAATTAAAAAAAAAAAAATTTTTTTAGGGGAATTAACCACCACATTCTGCACAACATTTCTACCCCTCCCCCTTAATAAAACAAAACCCCTTTAAAAAGAATAAAAAAATTTAATGGGGAAGCAACCCAGGCATTAATTTTTCATGCATTTTCTCCCCCCAACCCTCTCAATACAAACAAAATCTCGCTTTAATAAGAAAATACAATTTCATTAAATAACCACCAGCGGGTTAATGCTTCAATATTTTATCCCACCAACACCCCAAACAACACCGGTGGGTTAAAAAAAATCAAAACATAAACAAATAAAACGAGACATAAAAAAAAATCGACCTCTTTATTTCTCATACCTCCCCCTCTACGGATAACAGGAGTACAACAAAAAAAAGAAAATTTGCAAATAAACCAAAAAGCAAACGAAAAAAAATTTAACTCATTCCCCCAAAAAACCACACAAAAAACAAAACAAAAGGGAAAAAACACAATAAGAGATGTATAAAAAGATACAAAAGTAACGAAGGCAGGGGCTTTTCAAAAAATAAATATTAGAAAAGATAAAAGAATGGGACCCTAAAAAAAAAGAGGGAAGGCTTCCCCAAACCCAATGGGGGGAGCAAAGAAAAGTGGGGAAACGTTTTTGGGTGAAAAACTCAAATAGAAATGAATGGGCTTGCGTCTCATCTGGGGGAAAAAACCCCTAACCGAAACCACAGATCCAAGATTAAGGAACACCCAATATAAACAAATTCAAAGCTTTAATAAAAAGGATAAACTTTTTCAACCCCGCTTTTTTCTTTTTAAATTTTACCTTCCCCTTTTTTTCTTTTTACCCCTTACAGGGCGCGTTGTTCAACCTCATGGTTTTTTGGGGGGTTTGGGCCCTTTTTACGGGTAGCCCTTCCTAAC
The DNA here is from genome assembly GCA_024516035.1 of Bactericera cockerelli. NCBI lineage: Eukaryota > Metazoa > Arthropoda > Insecta > Hemiptera > Triozidae > Bactericera > Bactericera cockerelli. The sequence goes on from CM044964.1 coordinate 6,860,489, forward strand.
CCAACGATTTTAGATTTAACTCCGGGGTTAACGGGGTTTTACCCTTTCCTAATCGTACAGATACCCCATTAACCTCACCCCCCTTAGGCCCGTGCCACCCCACATGTTCGGAGGGGAAAAAATTTTTTTTGGGAAAAAATCTGTCCGACCGTGATTGAATAGGGCTCGGACACCCATTCACAAACCCTACCCATGAGGCGGTTTTTAAAAAAATAAAAATAATAAGCTTTTTCTTTTTTTTTATGCACAATTTAGTGGGTAGCGCAACAAAGGCTTTACCGCTTTAACTTCATTTCTTTTTATTTTTTTTGCCTAAAATTCTGCCCTGGCGCTGCTTCACTTAAAAGCATACTATTTTTCCTAAGGGTTTGAGGGGCCCCCCAAACACCAATTACACAAAAAAAAATCCCCCCGGGAAGAACCCACACCCATGTTCAATGCCTAGCGCGCTAACTCGCTCGCCCAGTGTACTGATTCATTTGATTTTAAAGCCGGGGTTAGGCGGGATTTTACCCCCATTCGGGGAATCGTACGCTACCCCCATTAACCTTCCCCCCCGGGGAGGGCCCAAATGCCCGCCACATCGAGGAACAAATTTTTTTTTGGGGAAAAATCGCTCCGACCCTTGATTGAACTTTGGGTCCTTGCTCCCAAGCACAACCGCACGCTTGGAGGGGCTTTATGCCCCCTCCCTCTCAATTAAAAAAAAAATACCTCTCTTTTAAATAAAGCATTTTCCACCTCGAACCTTTTTTCAATTTTTTAACTTCCTTTTATTCTACATATCATTTTTTTTTTTTTACCACAAAAAACTTCATTTGAATTGTCTATACGGGTTTTTTAATTTTTTTTCTTTTATTTTATTTTTTCCCCGGAAATTATTTTCTTGGCAAACCCCACAAAAGATATATAGTGGGTTTTTATCTTATAATTTACCACAAAAACCCCTTAAATTTTTGAATTATTTATAAATTTGTTTTTTCTTTCGTGATTTTTCAAATTTTTTTGGGGTTTTTGGCCCGGGGGTTTATGAACTAAAAAAATAAATACACTTAAATTTAAAAAACTACTCTCATAAATTTTAAAAGAGGACCGATTTTTTTTTTTTAATTAAAGTCATCGTTTTTTTTTTAAAACTATAAGTTTTTTTCTTAATTTTTTTGGGAAAAAAATTTTTTTAATTATTTAAATTGCAAAAAAACCCTGAATGTTTTTGCTTGCCTCTATTTTTTTTTTTCTTGCTTTTTAAACCCCGGAAAATCGCTTTTGACCCGGATTATACTTTTTTTCCTCCCCTTTTTTTTCTCTTTTTTCTCTATCTCTTTCCCTTCCTTTTTCCTCCTTCTCTACCCCTTCTCTCCCCCTCCCCCCTTCCTTCTCTCTCTCCTCTTCTCTCCCTCTTTTCCCACTCTCCTCCCCCCTTTTTCCCTTTCCTTCCCTTATCTTTCTCTCCCTTTTCCCCCTCTCCTTTTCTCCCCGCTCTTCCCCCAAAACCCCTTTCCAACCCCCCCCCTTTCTTTCTCCCTTTCTCCTTTTTTCTCTCCCTTTTCTTCTCCTACTCTTTTCTCCAAGTATTTTAAATTTTAAAAAAGAACTTTGTTTTTTTAAATATAAATATTACACGAAAAAGGGCCCGGGGGGACAATTCTAACATACCAAATATTTTCCAAATTATTGGTTAATAAAAAAACAAATATATTAATCCAAGTTATTTCGGTATTTTTTTTGGGAAAAAATATAGCAAGCAGTCGAGGAGAGAAGCGAGAGAGAGAAAGAGAAAGAAAAAAAACGAAGTAAAGATAAGAAAAAGGAAGGGGTTTTTTCCCACTATCAGAAATTCCAAAATTTGGTAAAAAAAATACATTTAAAACGAATTTTTTGGTTAAGAAAAAAAAAAAGTTGAGAAAAAAATTGGCAAAAAGGCAAAAAGAAAAAGAAGACAAAATGAGAAAATTTATTCTATCTTTCCAATATATTAAAATTCCAAGTTCTATTACTTAAAAAAAAAAAATGAATCCTCCATATAACCAAAGGGGGATAAAATTTGAAAAAAGAAGAAATTTCTTGGCAAAACAGACAAAAAAAGGGGAAAAAACTTGATTTAAATTTTTTTTATTTTAAAAATTTTAAATTTAAAAAATTTAAAAACTTTTCCTACTAATTTAAAATAACAACTTAGAGAAAAGGAAAGAAAAAAGAGAGAAAATTTAATTTTTTATCATTTTTTTTTTATTTTTTTTTCTGAAGGGGGCCCAATCCTTGAAAATAAATACAACACCGGACCTCCGGCCGGGTGACGTTTTAGGGAGCACTAGGTCGGGGGTTTTTTAAGCTAAAAGAAAAAACCCCCTGAAACCAATTTAAAAAAAAATTAAATTTGAAACACGTGATTCACCCACTACACAGTGTAGTTAAGTTATCAAGGTTAATCATTTTTTGATACACAACTACTCCAACTAGCACTAATTTTTTTTTTTTTAAACCGGGGGTTCAACCCTTTTATCCTTGGGGCCCAAAAAGCACAAAAAAAACAAACCAACGGGGCCAAATGGGGCCCCCCCCAATAAATTTAAAAATTTGAACCTTTAAAAAAAACTTTTATTTTTTTTTTTTGGGAAAAAACCCCCCTTTTTTTAACGGGACAATGTTAAGCTGAAAAGGAAAATTGGGAAAATTTTTAAACCCCTCCGATAGATGAGTAATAAACAAATTAAATTTCATACCCTTATTTTTGGCCCAACTGGAAAAAAAAAATACTTTCCCAAATAGGGGGGAAACTTCGGTAAAGGACCTTTTTTATCAAAAAAATTTTCCCCTTTTTATAAAAAAAGTATTTTTTTTTGGGATTGGGGTTTGGGGAGGGGCCTTTTTACCCATAAAAATTTTTAAACCCCAAGATAAAGCCGGGGGGCGGGACAAACGGCCTGAAAGGGGGTTTTGGCACCCCAAAAATGTACAAATTTTTGAAAAAAATTCCCCCATTTGGTTTTTTGGGCAAAAAAAAATTTTTAAAAAAAAGAAATGCAAAAAAAAAGTATCAAGGGACAAAAAAAAAAAAAAATATATTGTTATTTTTCTAGAAGGGTTTTAAAATTTTTTTTTGGGGAAAAAAAAAGGGGGGTAGGGCGGGGGAAAAAAAAAAAAAAAATTTTTTAAGGCGGAAATTAAAGCCCCCCCCTTTCTTCCTTTATTTCCCTCTCTCCCTCTCTCTTTCCTTTTTTTTCTCTCTCTCCCCCCCACCCCTCTCTCTCTTCCCCTTTTTATTTTTTTTCCCCTCTCTCCCCTCTTCTCTTTTTTCCCCCCTTTAATCCGTTCATAAGATATTTTGGTGAAAAAAATACAAATTTTTTAAAGGGGGTAAAGGGGCAAAAAAAAAAAACGGGCCCTTTTCAACAATATTTCCCCGTAAAGGAATCAAAATTTTCAATTTTAAAAATCGCTAAACCCCAATTTTTACTGAAACCCTTTTTACTACAAAATTTTTCACTTTTCTTTAAATTTGTTTGAATAAACCTTTCTCCCCCATTTTAATCCGCAAAAAATTTGTTTGGGGAAGCCAACCTTTTTTTTTCATTATAAAATTTTAAAAAAATCCCTTTTTTATACCCCCGAAAAACATTAAATCTCATTATTCCAATAACTCAAAAAACTTTTAGGGGAAAAAAAAAAAACCCCAAGGGGGGGGAAAAAACTCTGAGTTATAGAATTGCTGAGCGTCGGTTTTCCCTATCTTACACAGTACGCAATCCGTCACAGAGGTATTACAACGTCTATAAAATTCGCCCGCGATTTCTGTCGGTCTAAACTTGAGAAACCGCCAGCGTCGATGGCATGTTGAATACACCGGTTCCCTTCAGAACACCGAAGTTAAGCGACATCCAGCGAGGTTAAGACTTGGATGGGTGACCATTCAAATTCTAATTCTCGTGACGCTGGCTTTTCCCGGCCCCACTCAGGCTGGGTGAGGTCAATGTGAGTAGCAGGTTTGTGAGTTTCCTGCGAATGGAGGGTAAAACCCCCGTCGTGATATGACCATGGCAGTTGAAAGCGACCTTAAACCCCAATTAAAAAAAAAAAAAAAACTTGAGAACCACTCACCTTCACCGAATGCAACTGACCGATCTAAACCAAACGGTCTATCTACCGTACTGTGTCCAACCTAGCAGAAAACCAGACGCGCCGTTCTATAGCTATGCGGGTAATGCAGGTTTGCCACAACACTAATGCAACAACTACGGTCTTGTTTTTAACTAACCGAACACAGAGACACGGAGAGATTCTGTTTTAACTTGCATACCAGACGATTTAGCTTTCGTTTTTCTGTATGTATGTCTGTTTGTCTCTAGTGCACTGGTAGTCAAGTGGTTAAAGGGCTAGTCTGATAATCCAGGTAGCGTAGGAATCGGTTGGTTCGAATCTCACACAGTGCATTAATCAATCGAGAAAGGGCCAGAAATAAGGGCCGGATGATATTTTTCTTTTAAATTAAAACCTACCGAGTGCGGTATTAAATTAATGTTCTCGATGTCCTCATGCTTGATTGAACATTTATAATGCGATAGTTGAATCTGTGTGAGGTTTACAGTTCACAGCACCACTAGTTATTTTGCTGTTGTTGTTGTTTCTGTTTTGTTTTTGTTTACGGACTCATTGATGTGTGCACTGTTATTCTCTCTCCCAGTTGCATCTAGTCGATAACGGAAGAATTCAATCAGGAACCTAACGGACGATTTTTATAATGAATGGATTTTCTAACAATTGTCACATGGGTAATGGCCCATTAAGTTGGCTCTGCTAGTTTTTTTTACTATCTGGATAAGTAGTTATCATATCTATATGTTAATCACATTCGTGATAACACTAATACTCAAACTCGCATTACTAAAACTACACTGAAACCGGGACTTGAACCACCGACCTTCAGGTTACAAGTCCACCGTCCTATCGCTTGACTGAGGTTGGTCTTTAGTGGAAGGTAACCACCCGGCGAGGTTTTTGCTCAAAGCATTTTCTACTATCTAACCATCAGTCTTATTATTATGTTGTGAGATTCGAACCAACGGATCCCTACGCTACCTGGATTACCTAACCAGCACGTTAACCACATGACTACCAGTACACAAAAGAAGAATGGTATTAGTATTGCATTAGATATAGTGTTGATCTTAGAAGCTAAAATATAAAAATGGCTTAGGATGGGTCCTCTGTATATAAAAGAATAAATGAATAATGAAACAAATGATTTATTATTATTATTATTTTCTTAGCCTCTATCTATTTTCACTTTAAAACTTCAGGATATGCTTTTTCAAATTAATTAATAATTATGTACTTACATGTATCTAACATGCTCTAGATTTATTATGTTTTTTTTTTTTTTTTTTTTTTTTTTTTGTAATTCTAACTGTTTAATTTTTTCCCCCTAGTCAAATTGTTCTATGTACCTAAAATTATTTTATCTCATTTTATTTTCTTTTGTATTTCACTTACACAATATCTCATGTTGTAATAGCAGAATGTATTAATTAATCTGCATGTTTCCGAAGACTGTTTATAATGATATCTTAGTGTCTTATAAGTTATAATGTTATAGGTTGCTTGACACTGTTTTGTGAATATACTTTATCAAATATACAAAATTCAATTCAATTATTATTATTATTACTATTTTATTTCTTGCCTGTGATTGGCTGATTGCGTTACCTGTGTCGAATGTCGTCAGAATACAGTGAAGACTTAGGCCCGTATTTTTGAACGACCCTAAAACAAATTTAGTGTGAGTGGTCCGGATACGCGTGCGCAGTGAATCATATCAGCCACAGAGACAGAATTTATTTTGAACTTAAGTCTTGAACGCTTCTCACAAATCTTGAGCGCTGCTCAGCGCATGAGCAGAAACCATTTCAGCCAGAAAGATGTAGATATAAATATAAATAAACAACACGTGTCTTTGCATTTCCAATCAGCTGACCCTAAAAGTGAATGAAATTTGTTGAAATTTTGAAGTGTCGGAAATTGGTCACTTTACAACTGCCGGTAATTTCTCATCGGTATTTTTGAAATACGTGAAGACACATTATAATATTTCTTGGAAGTGATTTTACTTCCTAACTATTATTGTATTTTATTTATTTAGCAAATAGATAACTTTTTTAACAAATTTGTGATAATCCCTTATAATTATGCTGGCAATATTCGAGAAACAAACAAAACGCTAATTTTGCACCGCCAAGAAAGAAAGAAAGCTTTTTTTATATTCCTACGTATATTCACGTATTTTCTTTGGGAAGACGAACATCTTTCAAGAGATATCCTTAATTTTGAATGGCCTAATAGAGCCTGAAAGACCTGAAGACATCTGATTAAGAAAAAAGTTTGCTAACAAGTAGTTTGGACAAACTAATTTACAATAGACATGTTGTATTTATTGAAAGTTAAATATTTGTCATTATATTCTAAATATTAATAAAAAATATTATATGTATCTTTTAATTAAGTATATATGCAAAAAAAAAATATTTTTACTGTACCCTCCTCATTTTAGGACAGAGGTAGCATTTACCTATCTCGTTTTTTTTTCATATTACGACGGGGGTTTTACCCTGCGATCGTAGGAAACTCACAAACCTTCTACCCACATTAACTTCAGCCAGCCTGGGTTGGGTCGAAATGCCAGCATCACGAAGTCTTCACCTGGACGTTGCTTAACTTTGGTGGTACCACGAGAACCGGTGCATTCACAGCGCCATCAACGCTGGCTCTATCTGGTTTATTTGTGATTTTATATCACAACGTATGTCGGTAGGTTGACGAAATTTCAAGTAACATATTCATTTTTTATTCTCGTATGTCACAAGTGGTCGTCTCTACCAATAGTCATTTTTCCACACCAGATATTAGTGAACCACGTAACATCCAAAATACAGATATAAAAAAGTCTAATTCCTCCGGAATTCAAACTCAGCTCACTTCAATGTAAGTCTGGTGCGCTAGACCACTCGGACACTGTGACTCCTGACACCGTCGAGCATAAAAAGTCTTTGAAGGGCTTGGGAAATCATGAATAATGAGTACATTTGGTAGATACCTGTGTAGAAAATAAGTAGAATGCAACATTGAAAAGAGAACATTGGATATGTGATAAAACAATGAATTAACATTTTTCTTTATTAATAAATTAATTCAATTATTGAACAATAGATAGCACAGTCTGAGTTGGACCGGGAATAGCTAGCATCAAGATTGTCCAAAATTTAAATGGTCACCCATCCGAGTCCTGAATTCGCTGGACGTTGCTTATCATAATCGACGGAACGAAAACTGGTGAATTCAACGTGCCATCGACACTGATATCAAGATTCAACGTGCCTGTGAGATATAAATTGTAGGTACTTCTTTCGCTGAGAAGGCTGAGATCGGAATAGTAATAATTATTTTCAAATTGGCTTCCATCTCGGAAAAAACTTGTTTAAATTCTTAAAAAGGATAAAGAAATTTAAAACTATTAAACAAGAAGAATCACCAGACAAAAATTATTTTTGAAAAGATAAGAAAATGTAAACAATAACACAGATGATTTTCACACAGAGGTGAAAATACCCTCTGTGTGAAATGGGCCATATTCACAGAAAAATTGTAATTGCTCGTGAGCAAAGAAAATGTTTGCAAGTTTAATTTTTGGCTTTGTGATGTACATATACCTTTTACTTCCATAGAAACAAAAGCTTTTGATATTTGATAAAAGAAAAAACTCTTTATTGTACTCAAAACTTTTTTATTGTAGATCGAAGAAACTCCTTTGGATTTCGGAAGAAAAAGCATTTCCTTCTTTTGAATAGGGCCCAATATTGCGCCTGTGCGGAAACGGAATCGATCACTGAGGTTATATAACATAGAGGGAACCCGATGTATCAAGATTTGCGTTCAAAAGGGACCATCAGCTGATTTCAATATCAATGCCGGACTTGTAGTAATTTTTCTCTCGCGAAAGAGTGGGTACCTAAACTACCTAATTCTTCTGAAATAATATTTTTACTATTTTCATACTTACATATTAGTAATTTTTGTCTTTCTTCCTCTTTTACTTCCCTTATTTTCTACTTATTATGTAGTAATATAAGAGTTGGTATCTGACGTGAAAATTAAAGATGTTTAGATGTCCGCCTTTACATGAAGTAAACAAAAAATTCAAATAAATTGAACCAATCAGAAGCCGGGATTTGTTGAAAGAGGGACCATCAGCTGTTCAAAGTTGGACGCATAAATTTGTTCAACTCGAGATAGGTAAGGTTCCCTCTATATTATATGATCTCAGTGGAATCGAGAGATTCATAAGTCACAATTTATATACTTAATTGGCCAAAAAATTTCAAAATCCCGACGGTTGTCCCTAAAGTAGTTTTAGGGACGTTCAAAAATACGGGCCTTAGTGGAGTATTGAAGTAGATGTCATCTAGAGTAGATGTCAGTGAAAGTAGATGCCCTATAGGCAGGAAAATCAAATTTACTTTTGAAATGAAATGAGCTAAGAACCAATCAGAGAAGACCTACACAAATACAGCTGATAACAGAAATTTCACTTGTGTTGATCTCTGAAATAATAAATATTAAAAATTAATTTTATTATTTATATACAATGTTTAAATATTTATAATAAGTACTATGTGTACTTTTAGGGAATGACCTTGTTATACTCGTATTTTCTTTATCTTCAACCAATGAAATAGCCCGAACATGTAAATATGTTCCTGCTGTTCCGTTTCATAATGTATAATAAAATTTGATTAAAATAGGTATGTCTTCAAACCAAAGAGAAAAAACACCGCTTTCTATAATGTCCAAGATTACGAGACAAGATTTCTGAACTTTGCTTACTCATTCAGTATGGTTTGGTACTGTGGGTATGGTACGGTTCATACCTTGACCATACACAGCAGAAATTTATTCACATACCTTGCATTCATGCTGGGGTCTACATTTATAGAGTTGGTCTCGATTTGGTCTTCATTCTTGAATACTTTCTCCGTTTTCGCTCGCTATACTAGTTTCAGAGTTTCGTTCATGGCAATCATGATGTGCATTATCATTTGTGTATTATTGTTATCAGTAGTAGTAGTAAAAAATATTTGTATTTATTTGTATAAAATAATTACAAGAAGGGTTGACAACGTAAATACTTACATTTAAAAGAAATACAAATAACTAAATTAAGCCTTATCTGCAAAAAAAGATAGCAAAAAAAAAAAAAGGTTCGAATCCCACCCAGTGCATGAATTTTTCCTCATGCATTTGAGTTTGTGACCACATAATAATAAGACTCTGAGGGTTACCTTCCACTAAAGAGAGTATTATTATTACTAGATCTATTTAATAATTCCGTGTCCCTGAGATAGGTATTGATACCTAAATCACGGTGGTGAGAAGATTATATGGACGCCCAGATCCAATGTCTAGGCTCCTTTAATGTCCATTGATTCTATTTGGGTCTAACGTCCTGACTTGAAGTAGACAGGACGGGGGTTTTAACCTCCATGCGCTGTGAATCGTACCAGCTTCCCACATTAACCTCACCCAGCCTGGTTAGGGCTGGTATTGCCAGCCTCATAATTATGTTCGGAGGGAACAGAATTTTCTGGGCGAATAGTCTGCTCCAACCGGCAAACGAACTCAAGATCTCTGGACTACGGGCAGTAGTCACAACCGTTACGCCACGGAGGCTGGCTAACTACATCTATTAACAAATTGTGTATTATTATTATTATTAAAATTGTTCATCATTAGATTATTCATGGTAGGTACACAAAGCGTCTTTCTTAATGACCTAATTTCTTTCTTTTCTAATTGCTCCCATAGCCGCTGTGAGAGTAATTACCGCGGTAACTATTCACATTTTGATGAGATGCGTTTTCGCGTTTTTCTAAATTAACCGTTTACTCTACTTTACTGTTTTTGAGTGTTTTTGTTTCATTTTGTGTACAGGTTTTTACTATTTTCTATTCTTCCTGATAGTCCCCATTCATTTTTTTCTAATCAAACCTCAACGGTTTCTTTTATTTAGCAAAATTTCTCAGTTTTTGTTTGGTTTTTGTACTATATTTTTTGAGGAATCTAGACCTCTAGCTAGGTACCTACTAGCTGTTTTCAATTATTCTTGTTCAAATATCAAAATAACTTTTTAACTCTTTTGTGCTTATTTTTTTTTTTATCATTTTTCGATATTTTGTTGTTGTTGTTGTAAGCAGTTTGGCTACAACTTGAGGGGGGGGGGGGGGGAGGGGGGAATCAATTGATTTGATTTTACGGCAAAGTTCTCACGATTGTGTTGATGTGATAATTCTCTCACCATATATACCTACCTTCAGCACAAGATTTATTATCTTTTGAAGGTGGGTATACCCGCATTGTATGTTGAAGATGTTATTTGTGAAATATAAATGGAAACTTTTTTTAAAAACCATTTGTTTGTTCTGAATTTGGGCCCAAATAATATGAATTTTATCATCATAAGGTGGCGTCATCGTAAACGATGGTAGCCTGACAGTGGAGGAATGACTCAGCACTTCTTCCACTGTCTTTAAAATAGTGATAAAAAAAATATACTGATAAAAAAAATATAGAATATGAAACAATAATTCAATAAGTAAAAAGAGAAATTATTTCCATTTTTTGTTCATTGATATTTTTGGCTCTTTCTGGGTAATTATACACGATACTGTCTTATTTTTACTAATAAAACACATTTACAATACAAACTGCCAATCATATGACCCAAAACCATCTACTGAACTCTACCAGCGAAGTGGACTCACTGATGACTTTTCTAAGAAGTATCAACCTCCTTCACCTCATGTAGATCTTGAGAGGATCGGCACGAACGACCATACAATGATTGGTCAAAGTACCCAATAAAGAAGAAAAAAAAAAACACATGTTTTCTCTGTTATGTGACAACTTATACTACCTAAATTACCTAAATCATAATTTATCCCAACACTAATTTAATTCTGTAGCATATTATTTGTCTATTTGGTCTACAGAGCATTGACTTCATAAATCTTGATCAACTGTCTAAAATCACAATCATAATCCATGTTTTAGATCTTAATGTAAAATCAAGAGTGCAAAGCAGAAATCCGAGAAAAACTAATTGTGCAATAAAAAAATGTAGTATGATAGAATAAAATTTAATGTTACAGAATTTGTTGAATCACGTAGGAAGTTCTCGAGATAAAAATAATAGCGAAAGAAATATTTTTTAGAACGTGTAACATCTCAGGAGAAATAGTTTGATAAAAATCTAGTTTTTTGTAGAACTAATAAGGAAGATTAGCGAATCTAGATTAGAGTATTAGACCTGCTGTATTAAATGAAATGATTATGTTGAGAAACTTGAGAAATAAAAATATGTCTTGCAGAATTGAGAAATAATTTGGTACAACAAAACTTGTTAAGCTGTCTTACTCGCTCACTTCAGATGAGTCTAAGGGCGGAATTAATACACGTTTTTGTAATACCTTTGTGAAACCGACCTCAGTAGCTTCATGGATAAGGCGCCGGACTTGTAACCTGGAGGTCGGTGGTTCAAGTCCCCGGTTTCAGCATAGATTTAGTCAAGCGAGTTTAAGTACTTATGTTGTGATATCACGAAAGTGATTAACACAAGTATGAGAACTAATACCTTTGTGACGCTAAGTCACGGGTTGCGTACGAGTACGATAGGGAAAACCGACGCTTAGCAATGACTTGTGATATTAGAATTTGTGTATTAATTCCGCCCTAAATGTACGTGGCAGTCAACTGCATGTTTATGCCACGACGGGAGTTTTACCCTCCATTAGCTGCAAACTCACAAACCACTCAAATTAACTCTTAACCTCACCCAGCCCAGTTGCGAATTGTTGGGTGGAAGGGCTCAAGCAATTTGAGAATCCTGCCAAGCCTTTAAAAAACTCAGACGACAGCTACTCATTGAATTTGAGTTAGTGACCACATAATAATGAGACTCTGAGGGTTAGGTGGTAGAAAATGCTGTGAGCATTAACCTCGCTTGGTGGTTACCTTCCACTAAAGAGTGTTATTATTATTATCATCATTATTACATTTTACCATTTACCATCTTAAATTTTATACCTCATGTTTATATCTAAACTTGTCTTATAGTGAGTAGCAAATTGGTTGATCCCCATTTATTGTGAGAGAATCAACTGTTTGTATTTCACTTTAATAAATAATTCATATTTAAATTCAAATCAAAATCATCATCATCATCAAGCTTTTCTATTTCACTTTAAATAAATGAATTCATATTCAAATTCAAAATCATCATCATCATCATCAAGCTTTTCTATTTTGACTGTTTGACTGAAGATATCAATGCCAATCACTGCCAGTTCATTGCCCGAAACCGTCGAGATCTCCTACAGGATAACGTACATATCCAATCCAACATGTCGATTCCATCGCCAAGTTTCTAAATAAGGAATCGTTCACATCTGAATAAGGAATCGTTCACATCTACGCGCGGTCTGCGCCCATCCTAGATGTAGGTTTCGATATGTCCGATGTTATTGTCAGAGATGTGTGGGACTTTTTCTTCTCAACACAGCCCGGGTGAGTTTCAGTGGTTCATAAATGTCTTTCCGAATACAAGGACGCATTTTGACTGGGCGTATGGTGTCCGATCTGTCAAATACTGGACGTATTTTAACTGGGCGTCGGTGGTTCAAGTCCCGGATTCAGATTTAGTAAAGATTTAGTAAATCGAGTTTGATTAGTTGTGATATTACGAAAGTGATTAACGCAAATATGATAACTAACTACTTTTGGTTCTAATGAACTTTTTCAAATTTCTTCTTCAAATTAATCAAATTCAAAAAGTCAAACCATCCATATTGTATTGCATCGTTTTGTATTGCTTAGAATAATAAATCAATTAAAACAAAAAAAAATATTGATGGTTCACGATGTTACGTGATGTATTTCGATGATATTTGTGATTTCAATGGCCTTTTGTATCCAGGTTGATATTTGGCCAAAGTGCAAATGAGGTAATTCGAATGACTGCTGCGTACCTTCCGTCTGTTCTCACAAAGAGGTAGATGGTTCAGTCACCGGTTTTACCGGGTAGGTGGCGATGGACGTCACGAGTTAACCGCAGAGATCCATTAATACATTATCGCCTTGATTTCCAACGAGCATTATCGTCAGAGTCATTCTTTTGATAATTTTATCCCACAACAACAATCATCAAAATACAATATATCATTTACATTATCAGTATGTTAAAACCAAACAGAATCAATGGACGTGAAAGGAGCCTAGACATTGGATCTAGGTGTCCATATAATCTTCTCACCACCGTGATCTAGATATCAATACCTACAATCTCACGGACACGGAATTATTATTATTATTAGTAGGATAGTAAGATCTATCAGTTTAAGTTCCACAATAATCATTGTACTAGATGAAAGTTATTAACACAAACATGATAACTTTTTTAATATAATAAAATCAAAACCTAATAAGTTAATATTTGTTAAAGTTAATATTTGTGTTAATTACTATCATGATGTCACAATTGCGCAAACTCGGAACTCAAACAACGACCTGAGGGTTACAAGTCCGATTATACTGAGGTCGGTAACGATAAATTAAATTAATAGATAGTTATACTTATTGTAACTAGGTCATTCTCATCAATAATACCAATGCTACCATCATTCTCAATTACTATTACCATCAACATCTATCAATATTCCTATGATTTATAATCACACCACGGAACCCATCATCAATATTTCGTATGATATCCGCATCTCCATTACCAATTATCGACATGAACTAGGCGAGCCTCATTTCGATCAATCGGTTCAACTATTACATTTGGGTGCACGACCATAGACATCGGAGAGCTAGGTGTAATGAATAATTCATCATTTCCTTGTAGGTGGTTGGATAGACAATTTTTTTGTGCCACAACAGCAATTAGATGGTCGAGGTTCTTCTAGGTTCCTAGATTCTATACAACTTCGAGCTTTGTTACCTTTATTATTTCAAATCTTATTTATTCTTAGGCGGAATAATAGACGTTTTTGCAATACCTCTGTGGCCGCTAAGTCACGGATTGCGTACTGTGTAAGATAGGGAAAACCGACACTTACCAACGACTTAAGTTATTGATGTTGTTATTAATTTCGCCCTTAATATCTTATTTATTACTTAATTCTTTTTTTTTGTTAACCTTTATTTATTTTAAATAAGGATGGTGTGGAAAGATTGCCGTAGGCATTATCCACGCCTTTGATCAAGTTTGTTTTATTGTTTGAATTTTATGTACTTTCTTGTCAATAAAACTGTTTAATAATAATTCACTTGGTTATGTTCTTCAATTCTTAATATTCATGACGACAACTTACTATTATAGCGTCATGGACAAGCAAAGTTAAGTTGTCAATTGTGTTGTTTTATCTTAAAGTTGTCAAATTGTGCCAGCCTCCGTGGCGTAAGGTTGTGACTACTGCCCGTTAGTCCAGAGTTCCCGAGTTCAACTCGGGTTGGAGCAGACTTTCGAAGAAAATTTGTTTCATCCAAACACGTGAGGGCATTTCCGGCCAACCAGGCTGGGTGGTTAATGTGGTAGCTGGTACGATTCCACGTATGGAGGGTAAAACCCCCGTCCTGACTATCTATCTCAGTCAGGACGTTAAAACCAATAGAATCAACTGTCACAATAGATCTAATTAGGTCGCAGTGTTAATTGTAAGGGTTTCACTGAACCCTGCAACAGGTCAGATAATAATAATCTCAAGGCATGGCCCTGTATTTATTTTTCCTAACCCCTAGTCTGCACAACAAGGCTTTGTCGTACATCGTTTCATGCTTGAATTTGGCACCTTCGAAGTATTACTCTATTATCAGAATCTCTAGTGCTTTTTAAACCGTCAGCAACTAAAACCTTATGACTGTATGGAATGGCTTTGCCTACTAATGCCAACAACAAAAATACCTCAGAGCAAATCAGGAACTCCCATTATGCCAACAGGTGTCTTATCTGTTCTGACAAGCTTGATCCCATCGTCTTTGTCCTGTTTCCGGTTGTCTGATTTTGTTTTCAGTCCTTGTTCAGGAACTTTTCCATCTCTGACGTCACTTAGTTGATTGATGATTAGGTCCTGTCTGTCATAGTTTGCCATGATATTCACATCAGGTAAGGCTTCCTCGTCATCCTGGGTATCATTGTTTGGTTACTGTCAGCGTTTGGCGTCCTGAATAATTTATGACTATTTCATTTGCTTCCTTTTCGGTGATTAGATTTAGATCTCTGCCAGTTTTTATGTAGTGCAATTTTTATATCAACAGTAGATGTCATTTTCATTATGATGAGCTTTTGGTGGGTTTTGGACATGTACTATTAGTCTTCTTTTAAATTTTCTCTCCATCAACACAATGTTTCATGAAACCATTTTGTTTGAGCAATTATCTTATATTCTTTATGTATCATTCATTATTATTTTTTATTGTACATCTAGTACTACTTCTCATTTTCTGTTTATACTGATTAAAATAGAGAGGTTAGTTGATGGCATGGATATTTAGAACTATGACCTGCTGATGAGAACAAATAAGCTCAAATAGCTGTCCAGGTATGTTCTGATATTCATGTACAATTGTACATCTGTACATCTTGTACAACTTCTCATTTTTCTGTTTTATACTGATTATAAACTATGCCTGCATAGTTTTAAAAACAAAATCGTTTCCCTGAGCAGACATCCCAGGACAGCTGCAAAAAATACTTTAACTAGAAATTATTGTTGACTCGCTACGTAGAAAACCTCCCAGGCTTGCTAGAAAGCCTCTTAGCTCTCTAGTTTCTATTATTTTATAGTTGGTAGTTTTGTGTTGAACGCTTCATCAATCTTAACCAGAGTTAACCTCGACATTGCTTGGCTCAATTCCCGCGATAATCTCTTTGAAATACAGGATGTTCATGAGATATTGAGCTCGATAAGCGATTCAAAGGGTTAATATGAGAGATTTAGTAATATTTGAGATCAAATAAGACTTTCTAGTGATTTTTGTTGTTGTTGTCAAAATGAGATTTATTAAACATAAGTTGAATGAGATTGGCCTGTATCTATGTATGTACTTGTACATAAATGTACAGTATCTATATAAATATGTAAATATACATACAAGTAGGTAGATAGAGATAGGCATAATATACAGATTATAGTTGTAAACCATTGATACATAGATAGAGAAATACGAATGAAAATGATTTCTTAAGATATACCTAATTCATAATTCAAATTAATTCATTTATGTAAATTCAAAATCCGTATTGAAACGAATCAAAAGCTTTTTCTACATCCTGAAAAATATAATTTACTATCTTTTAGACTCAATCTTGTGGACATCCTGTGGATTGATCATTTATCTTCAAGTCGTTTATCTGTTTGACTCTGGCTTAGCCTTGGTTGTGGCTCGTTGACTCAACTCACCGAAACGTTCGTTTACCAACCGATTTATCATGTTGCGCTCGGTTTAATCAGCGCTCCAACTGGGGTTCAACACCCTCGGTCCTCCGCAGCATACACCTAAAGCTTCACAAGTTTCACAACCTGTTCTCTCTTTCTCTCTCTTTTTTCTTTCTCTATATCTATCCTTCTTTTTTCTCTTTCTATCCTTCTATTTCTTTTCGTCCATGAGTATAATGTAGCATCAGATTGTTTTTTTTTTTTTTCTTTTCTTCTTCTTCTTCTTCTTTATCTCTATTTATCCTTCTTTTTTCTCCATTTTCGTCCATGAGTATAATGTAGCATCAGATCCTTCTCTATCTCTTTGTATTTATACTTAAACTCGCCATTTTCTTATCGCATTCTGTCTTCCTTTCTTTCTCCGTCTCTTTGTATTTACACTCATACTAGCCATATTTTTACCGAACAATGGCCCAAGTGCATCTAATGAACAGATTAAAACAATCAACTTTTTACACAATCAAATGGCTAATGGTTGTGCTTGATGTTAGTGAGAAAATGCAGTATGCACTCCAGCGTACGTCTTCGTTTCTTTTTCTGTCTCTTTGTATTTACACTCCTACTAGCCATTTTTTATAGGACTCCATTCTTTCTCTGACGTATACCTTTTTTTTTTTTCTTTTTTTCAATAAGTACTGTCTTTATTTATTCAAAATAGCCAGTTACATAGTATCTACCACTTTACCAATCCACCTGTATTAATCC
>CM044964.1:6885085-6959559 GCA_024516035.1 Bactericera cockerelli
ATACTTTTATTATCAACTACTCTTCAGAAATGTACCACAAACAGGGTAGTTCCATTTAACATTCCAATGTTGAGTCCCCTTGGGGCCGCTCCTGGTAATGATAAAAAATCAAAACCTAGTAGAAAAGATTTCCCCTTCGATATACATAATGGTACATGTGTCATAGAATTTTTAATTTTTTTTTAATCCGTTCTCTATATATTTCGAGTGGCTCCTTTTTTTTTGGCAGACCGTGTATGTATATTCTACCCTCTACAGCCAGCCTACAGCATCTTAGAAGCCAAATAAAAATGGCTTAGGATATATAAAAATATTAAGAAATAAAACAAATGATTTAATATTATTATTATTTTTAAACTAATAATTTTAACCCCTCTCCCCACCAGAATGATCCCAGCCATGTGGAAAGACAAGGGAGGGGGCGCCAGTGAGTGCACCCTTCCCCTCCTTCTGGTGCTGATCTGTCTAGGGTCCGTTCACACGAGCTCGGAAGTTACCGTGACCTTGAACACGAGGAGAGCGCTGGCAACACTGGACGAACGATTTCTGAGTTTCACTGTCGATCCAGAAGAATTGGCAACAAGAAAATATGGGTGAGTAATTTTAAAATGTGTTTTTACTGTTATTTTAACTCATTTTTTTTAAATTTAGCTCAATTTTATCATGCAATCTATACATGTAAATTGGACTAGATCAAAAAATAAACATGTAGATTTGATTTGATTCAACATTGCTGCTATATGGTCCCATGGGCGTAGTCAGGATTTTGATTATTATTATTATATTAAAACTCTTTATTATAAATATAAATGGACATTATGTACCTACCTACATACAAATAATTATTTTAACAATGGAAAAAATGGAATCAATTTATACAATAAAAATGAAAAAGAATAGAAAATATATAAAAACACAATTATGTCCTAACTAAAGGGGGGGTTATTACCTATGGCAATCTCTTCCACCCAACCCTATGAGGGGGGGTGGAATTGAATAGGGAGGCAGCTGATGAGGAAAATCTATAATACCTACTTAGTGAACAATGCATAATACCTAGTGTTGCATACTCCCTGTAATTTTCTAGGCGGGGGGTAGCTGCCCCCTCCCCCCTGCTCCCCCCTGGCTACGCCCGTGTTAATGGTCCTTAGAATGTGAAAATTTCAATAGTTAAATTATTTGAACTCTTTCGAAATAAACTATGTAAAGGTAAATTATTTTTTTGTACTGGAATTAACTCTCTGCCACAATTAACTATCCAAATGATTATAAGGATTTACAAAAACAACTGATATCTCACTCAAAAAAACATGCTGTGTCGAAAAATGTGGCAATAATTTTTCTTGATCGCAGACCCATCTCGCTGAGCATGGTGTACGCACTCTCTCCCGCCCATCTCAGGATAGCTGGACCCTCCTCCAACAACTACACTCTTGATGGGGACCACGTTTCCTTGAACTCACACGTCTTCTACGGTAAGTCATTGGTTTGTTGAGCATACCTTTTAGTTATTAAGTAGAATCTCATTAAGTAGAATTTTTTAAGTAGAATCTCTTTAAATAGAATCTCTAGAATCTCTTTAAGAATAATGTCTTTAAGTAGAATCTCTTTAAGTAAAATCTCTTTAAGTAAAATCTCTTTAAGTAGAATCTCTTTAAGTAGAATCTCTTTAAGTAGAAACTCTTTAAGTAGAATCTCTAGAATCTCTTTAAGTAGAATGTCTTTAAGTAGAATCTCTTTAAGTAAAATCTCTTTAAGTAGAATCTCTTTACGTAGAATGTCTTTCTACTTAAAGAGATTCTACTTAAATTCTAGGCAATAACTCCGCCCTTTAGTTAGGACATATGTACCTATAATATATTTTGTTTATTTATTTTTTTTTTTTTTTTCTTGTTTATATTATTATTATTGTGAATTCTTATTTATAATTTTTATCATTATTTGTCTGTATATATGTTCTACCTACTAATAAAGAGTTTCTCAATAAAAAAAATAAAAAAAAATAAATGTCTTTAAGTAGAATCTCTTAAAGTAGAATCTCTTTAAGAGCCTTGAACCTGAGGAAGGGACTCCGATCCGATGTGAACTCGTAGTCAAGTGGTTAATGCGCTAATCTGGTAATCCACGTAGCGTAGGGATCTGTTGGTTCGAGTCCCACCCAGTGTATGAATTTTTCCTCATTAATTTGAGTTTGTGACCACAGAATAATAAGACTCTGGGTCTTAGGTGGTAGAAAACGTTTTAACCCTTTCACTGTACATCTATGAATTAGTTGGGAAAAAATTATGAACGATGCTTTTTTGAGTTTGTTAGAGTCCATAGATGAAGTTTCCAAAAAAAAAAAAAATCTTCAAAACTGAAAAATCTTTTGTTTACAAACGCAGTTCAAACCCTAGACTACACAGTTTTTACTAAGAAAATCAAGAGAGAAGAAAACAAAAAAAAAAAAAAAACAATTCCAAAAAGTACAGAAACAAAATCATAGAATGCAGCACTGGTATTTTCAAAATCAATTGATGTCCCTGAGCAAGGACAAATTCAGTGAAAGGGTTAAGCATCTCGCCTGGTGGTTACATTCCACTAACGACTGTTATTATTATTAAAGTTTCCATAATTGTGTTAATCACTTTCGTGATATCACAACTACTCAAACTCGCTTTACTCAATCCACCCTGAAACCGGGGCTTAAACCACCGACCTCCAGGTTACAAGTCCGCCGCTTTATCGAGCTAATGATTAGTAGCTACGATCAAGCTACTGATTATTAATTTTTATCAATCATTTTCCTGAAGCTAGAAAATGGCATGTAACAGGTGTTTTAATTATTGGTAATTTGAGAATCCATGGAACCTGATGAACATATACAATTATACATATAGATATGTATTTACATAGTATACATGTATAGGTACATAGAAGTAGGAATGTAAAAATCAAAGGAAACTAAATCTCTGATTACAACAGGATATGACTAAACAACAAAAAAAAAAGCAGAATAGTAAATTTCTATGCATTGGTGTGATTGTACATATAATGACGTCATTTTACAGGTAATTAAAAAAAAAACTTCATGATTAGCAACAGATGTTTTAGCAACTAGAAATTTGAGACCACATATTTGAAGCAAACCTTGTTTTGTCTGATATCATCATCTGCTAAAGGCAACGCCTTGTCGTGATAGCCACTCTGTCCTGTTCATGGCAATGGACTTCATAGTTGAATAGGAGTTGACATTCATTATGTTAATCACATCTTGGAAGTATGAGCTTCTAGGTCGTCCTCGCAAACGTCGCCCTGGGATTCTTCCTTCAAAAATGTTCTTCATGAAGTGGCTGTGTCGAATAAGATGACCGATGAGTTTAATTTTTCGTTTGGTGATTGACTTCACAAGATTCCTTCGTTCACCTACTTCTTGCAGAACTCTTTCGTTAGTTTTCTTCTCAGTCCATGATGTTCTTGTCATTTTCCTCCACATCCACATCTCCATTGCTTCTAATCTTTTAGTTTCATATTTCTTCAAAATCCAGGTCTCGCAGCCATATTGCAGTACACTCCAGACTAATGTTTTTATAAATTGTTTGCGTGTTTCAATGTTAAGATGTTTGTTTGTCAGTAAGCTGTATTTTTTCATGAAGGCTTGTTTTGCGTTAGCTATTCTTTTTATTACATCAGTTTTAGTTTGATTATCAAAGGATATGTAACTGCCGAGGTAACAGAATTCCTGGACTTGTTGGATTGGTGTATCCTTTTGTCTGATAATGGAAAATTAATAGACGTTTTTGTAATAAATTATGCATAAAAAAATAATATTGTGCTCCGATTTCAATTTCTTCAGATTTCGGGACGTTTCATAACCTCCTGAGCAACTTTTTTTTTCTTCTCACAGCGCATGCGTGGAGGGACTTCGCCGCTTTTCTCAACGGCTCCGGCGTGAACGTGGTTCTCTGTCTGAACGTCCTCCATAGGCTCCACAATGTCTGGGACTCCAGCCGAGCGGTGGAGATTGTGAACGCCATTGACAAGATGGGACTGCACATGGACTACCAGCTGGGATACGGTGAGTTGGCGTGATGCGTCAGCGCGCAGGTTTCCGGTCCGGGAGCTTGCGGTTCAAGTCCGGGTCATGGGATTTTTTTTAACATTTTTTTTTTATTATTATTATTATTTACACTTTATGAATAGGACATATTATGTACGACACAAATAATTACAAATTAAAATACAATATATTAGAAGAAAACAATAAAGAAAAAATAAATAAATATGTATTACATAATATATATTATGTCCAATTGTCCATGTCCAGATTGTCCAGCAATGTCCATTGTCTATATGTCCGATCTATTGCCTTTGGCAATCTCTTCCACCCAACCCTTTTATTTTGGAAATAGATCAAAAAAATTCTCGGACTCCAGTAAGGCTGGCCAATATTGCGAATGTCATAGGCCAATTAGGGCTTCAAAATGTTATTATTCACGTTGTTATTGTTATCATATCACTCATTATTACGTATAGACAAAGTAAAAAATTATGCACAGTACACATTTCTTACTTTAAAGAAAATTGGGTTTAACGTCGCTTTCAACTGCATAATCATATCACGAGACGAGTGTTGCCCTCCGTTCGCAAGAAACTCTCAAACCTGTTACCTATAATTATGTCCCGGTCTGTCGCGTTAGCTCAGTGTTAAAGGCACTCTGTGAATCTAAAGATTCCAGTGGTTGCGGGTTCCAAACCCAGCCGGGACATGACAAGTTACTGTCCTATTTAGGATATATACCACATAATAATACGTCCTGGGCTTACTGCTGGAATAATTGAAGGCTTACTGCTGGAAGGCTTACTGCTGGAATAAAAAAAAGGACCTGATAGTTCTAATCGGGCAGTATAAATAAAGCGATATTATTATCTCTGTAAACCTATTATGATCTGGTTGAAGGGTTTTCATTGAAAACCTAACAATTAACACTGCGACCTAATTAGATCTATTGTGACCAGTTGTCTTCTATTTGGTTTTAACGTCCTGATTGAGATAGATAGTCAGGACGGGGGTTTTACCCTCCATTCGCTGGGAATCGTACCAGCTACCCACATTAACTTCACCCAGCCCGGGTAAGGCCGGAAATGCCAGCCTCAAGTGTTTGGAGGGAACAGAATTTTCTTCGAAAAGTCTGCTCCAACAGTGGATCGAACTGGGGATCTCTGGACTACGGGCAGTAGTCACAACCATTACGCCACGGAGGCATTACGTAAACCTAAGTTAGTTAGCGTTTTAAAACTTCTTTTACTTCCGAGAAATTTCTAATATTAGGCGGAATAATGTCGTTTTTGTAAATGATCATTTCTGTGCGCTATAATACGTATTGCGTACAGTCGGGTAAGACTTAAAAGGGTGACCAGCATTGACTTAAGTTTGGTTGTCATTTTTAGAATCCTTGTGTGACAGTGTTTAAAAAAATATTTTTTTCTGTTTATCCATTTTCATCTTACGCCACCAGGAGTATCATTGATATTTTTTTACTTGTTCAATGTAAATTTTTTTTCTTTATATTCCTCATAAACAGAGTACTATATCAAACAATTTTTTTTTGTTCCGATTAAATTTTTCTTTTCTTTTGTATGAAACCAAGTGTCCATCCTGTACTAAATTTATTTTTTTTGATTTTTTTTTTTTCTTTTTTCTTTCCTCAGAAAACCAGAAGTATCTCCTGGAGCTAATTTTTTTTTGTTTTTTTCGATTTTTTTTTTATATTTTTTTTTTTTTTCTTCCTCAGAAAACCAGGAGTATCTCCTGGAGCTCTCGAGTGACGAGATCGCCCACAACGTGATTCGCCTCCGCAGTGTTCTGACTCCTTCTACTCAGCCCGATCCTCCCGCATCGTGGGTCCCGACTTCACCCAGTTCAACCCGAAGTTGCCCGAAGAGATTGACTACGTGAAGAACTTCATCGCCGCCACGAACGGAAAAATCGACGCTATTACCGTCCATCCGTGAGTAATTTGTAATTTTGTAAATATTAAAAAAAAAAAAAACAAAAAAAAAAATGAGATTTAAGGGCGGAATTAATAGACGTTTTTGTAATACCTCTGTGGCGCTAAGTCACGGATTGCGTACTATGTAAGATAAGGAAAATCGACACTTTCCAACGACTTAAGTTATTGATGTTGTCTATTAATTCCGCCCTAAATGTACTATTGTCAAAGAGAATAGAAATCGTACGAGATTCAAAAATAAAACTTGAGATGTTCACTTTATCAAACACCTCGGTCGAGGTGTGAAGAGCGCCTATACAAAGAAAAAGACAGCCCGGCAGAGTGTAAGGTTACGGAAAACATAGCTCCCATGCATTTCATGTACTTTCAGCCAACGAAATTAAATAATACATAGACAAATTAAATTTTAAGTAAATAAAAAGTGTCCGCAATGGAAAGGAATAAGTTACATGGTTAAAAAAAAAGAAAATATGGAGAGAAAGAATGGAAAATAGAAGCTAGAGTAGGTATAGGAAGATGTGTAGGAGAAGTAAGGACAGTGAGAAAAAAGAAAAAGTAGATATTGAATCTTTTTCCTAATTTTACTCTATTTTATTTAATTTACTACCTTAGGTACTGTAAAATATTGTATTTTTCAAGTCAAATTTATGTACACATAGCTATTTACTGATGCATTTTACTGCAAACTCTGTATTTAATATTTATACCAATTAAGTTTAAATAAATATATTATTATCTATCTATCTATCTACATAGACAGCATACAAGTAGACACATACAAATATAGACAGTATGGGTTCCAAGTTCTAACTTATGATAAATTTTAATGATAAAAGTAGAGAATAAGGACGGAATATTTACTTACAATTAATAAAATTGAGCGCGCGAGTAGCTCAGTGGTTAAACAACGCGCTTGCCAAGCGAAAGGTCTCGGATTCGAACCCCCGCGCTGACAAAAATTTGTATTAGAAATTTGGTTACAGTTGTTTGGGATACCTCCCGGTTCGCTCGTGTTGACCCAGCACCTAAATGGGAAGTATTGTGTCACTTCTCGCCCATCAGAGGGAGACATACTACGGGATGGGCAGGCTACAACACAGACCACATGCGTCTACAGTAGCTTCTGTTTCATGACTACGAAATAAAAACGGCTGTGAAACACTCTTTTTCGATGTTCCCCAAGTCACCCTGCTGGTCTACTCCCTGTTTATAGTCCCCCAGCCAGACTGCGTGTCTACTCGGTGTTTATAGTCCCCTAGCCAGACTGCTGGTCTACTCCCTGTTTATAGTCCCCTAGCCAGACGGCTGGTCTACTCCCTCGTTATAGTCCCCCAGCCAGACTGCTGGTCTACTCCCTGTTTATAGTCCCCCAGCCAGACTGCTGGTCTACTCCCTCTTTATTGTTACTTAAGCCAGACTGCTGGTCTACTCCCTGTTTATCGTCCCTCCAGCTAGACTATAGGCATTCCAAAATGGTTCGTCATCAATTGTGGACCCTTCTTTACATTTCCATTGAAACTTTTTGGTATAAAATTTCCAAGCGTAGATCGAATATTCTCGAATACTCAGTTCTCATATTCTAGAGTGCACATACTGCACATGCACTTTTTTTTATGAACGCCCGATTTTTATATTGATTACACAACGTGCAGCACTGTAGTCTAAAGTGAACTTTTCTCTGTACTGTAAAGTGAACTTTTCTCTGTACTCTAAAGTGAACTTTTCTCATGACAAAAATTCAAGTACCCACCCAAAAGATTCCTTATTTCGATTGATTGAGTTCAACACTGAGTGATCTAATTTGGGAGAGATACCTAGCTAAGCAACAACAGAGCTGCTTCGTCTGGCTCAGTGCAAAGTGTTCATGTCTATTGTGTTGCACATTGCATATTCACAATAGTAACCTGGCGTTCATACAAATTTTGTGTTCTGCTGTACTGGCAAACATAATGATAGCCAGCGTCGATGGCGCGTTGAATGCACCGGTTCTCGTTGGATCACCGAAGTTAAGCAACGTCCAGCGTGGTGAAGACTTCGTGATGCTGGCATTCCGGCCCAACCCAGGCTGGGTGAGGTTAATGTGGGTAGCAGGTTTGTGAGTTTCCTGCGAATGGAGGGTAACACCTCCGTCGTGATATGACCATGCAGTTGAAAGCGACGTAAAAAATAAAACATAATGATAATGACAAATCCTCTTAGCCAGCGTCGATGGAGCGTTGAATGAACCGGTTCTTGTATGATCACCGAAGTTAAACAATGTCCCAGCGAGGTGAAGATTTCGTGATTTCCGGCTCAACCCAGAATGATTTTTTAATTTCAGGTTTTTCAATTTTGTGCAATTGGACGGTAACACCCCCATTGTGATAAGATCATACAGTTGAAAACGACGTTAAACCCAAATTATAAAAAGAAAACAAACAAATCCCTTTGGGGAATTTAATTTCTTCTTCGTTTTCTACGATGTTTTTCATTATTAGTAGAACCGAGCATCAGTATCTTATCCATTAACTAAATTTTAATGTCTTGCAGATCATTCTCTCTGGAGGATGACGTCACCACAGCGGTAACCAAGGCCTTGGATGTGTTCAACGATAGTCTCTTTGTCAAGGCTGGAGCCAGGAGGCGACCGATTTGGCTTGGTAGGTGAAATTGGTTGTGGTTACTGAAGATATATAATAATAATAATAATATATCGCCTTATTTATACTGCTCAATTAAGAAGAGAATGTCGTTGGCATTAGCACCGCCCTTGATCAAGTTTTGTTTTCTTAATTTTATTATCTATGTATGTATATATTCTATGTCATTATTTTGTAAATAAAACTTGATTTAACTTGTTTAATAAGACTATTAAAGTCCCATTATTCCAGCAGTAAGCCCAAGACATATTATTATGTGGTAAAAATCTCAAATGGGAGGATAACTTGTCATGTCCCGGCTGGGTTTCGAACCCACGACATCTGGATTATCTGGATTCACAGAGTGCCGCCTGTACCAACGAGCTACCGAGACAGACTTTAATATTTATTTATTCATTTTTTTATCGTATGGCTTCATTACACATCTCAAAGTGAGAAGACAGATGAACCAAACTTGATCAGGAAATCTGTTGGCAGTGATTGTCTGATGGCCAAAAGTGTCAGTACTTTAGCCGCATGCCAATGCGTTGCCCAGGGTGAACCAAGAGGAGGCATACTAACTATATAATATTATTTATCTATAGAGCCTGCCAATGGCTGACTTCAGGCAGAGTCCCCTTTTCTGCTCAGTAGTGGAAGACACCAATAATTGCCAGTTTCATAGGTGTCGGAAGCGAAGAAGTCAGCAAGGGTTGTCTTGGTATCTCCCAGTGGTGCAGGTGGGAAACGCCTTTTCGGTGAACTTGGCACTGATAAGGTAGGCTAGAGCCAAGACAACTCGAAATCGGCCCTCCAAGGATATGTGGGGGTGCACGTTGGGCCAACTACCCGCTGCAGCAAAAAAAGTCAGTTACGAAACACCAACAAGCCTCGGAACGCGAACACGGACAGTCTCTCTACGGAAATAGCCATAGGAACTCTTTACAGGATCAAGATTTAAGGACACGGCACAAACTATTAAGATTTGCAACTTGGAATGTTCGAACGTTAAACACCCCAGGTGCAGCAGACATTTTAGCAGAAGAATTAGACCGCTATGATTTAGATGTAATAGCTTTACAAGAAGTGAGATGGCCTTATGATGGAAAAACTCGTGCCAAAAACTATCAAATATACTACAGCGGGGACAATCAGGGTCAATATAAATATGGAGTAGCAATAGCAATTAAAAATCAGTTAGACCCTGTTGTACTATCTTTCAATGCAATAAATGACCGCATATGCACAATAAGACTAAAGGGAAGATTCAAAAACATCTTTGTTATATCATTTTATGCCCCCACAGAAGATGCAGATGAAGAAGTAAAAGAATTAGTCAAGGAGAGGAAATATCAGAAACATAAATGGTTGAGCACTAATAACGTTACGGACAAACATCTTTATGATAACCTGAATAAGGAAACAAACAAAACACTCAGAAGAAAGAAAAGAACTTGGCTCAACAGTCTGGTAACCAAAGCAGAAGAAGATAGAACAATGAACAACTCAAAAGACTTTTATAGGTCAATAAGATATTTCAGAAAACCATATACAGCAAAAACATACGGAATAAAAGACAAACATGGTAGATTAGTGACTCAAGAGAAAGAAGGTTTAGAAATATGGAAAGATTATTTTACGACCCTATTAAATGGAGAAACATCCGACCTAGAAGAAGATTTAGTTAAAGTTCAAAATGTACAACCACAAATTGATTCTCCATCCTTGCAGGAAATCGTACGAGCTATACATGAACTAAAAAACAGCAAAGCTCCTGGTGAGGATGGAATAAGCTCAGAAATTCTTAAAGCAGGTGGTAGTTTCTTGGCCACAAAAATACATGAAATAATATTGGATATTTGGGAAAAAGAGATAATACCAGATGAGTGGAAGGAATCTATAGTAATCCCTATACTCAAAAAAGGGGACAAATTAAACTGTAACAACTATCGTGGAATTTCCTTAATAAATTGTACTTATAAGATCTTCTCCAAACTACTTTTACATCGCTTAGAACTTTTCACGAACTCTTTCATTGAAGAACACCAAGCTGGTTTTATCAAAGGGAGATCCACTAATGATCAAATCTATATTGTAAAAGAAGCTATAGCAAAATATTGGGAATTTGATAAAGAACTTTACCTGACATTTGTAGACTTCAGCAAAGCATATGATAGTTTGAAAAGGAAGCAAATTTGGCATAGAATGGAGCTCTTTGGAATACCTGATAAGCTAATCAATCTGGGAAAACTATGTACGGAAGACTCTAAATGTAAAGTAAAGGTGAATGGTATAACATCCTCTTCATTCAACGTAAATACGGGAGTAAGGCAAGGTGATGGAATTTCTCCAACCCTATTCAATATAGCCATTGAAGGAGCTCTACAAAAAGTTAACAAGAAAACAGGCGGGATAAAAATGGGTAAAGAAATAAATATACTTGCTTTTGCAGACGATGTTGTCATTCTTTCGGAAACTCTAGAAGATACTAAAACATTGATGAAAATTTTAATTGAAGAATCAGAAAAAGTTGGCTTGAAAATCAATGAGACCAAGACAAAATACATGCATGTTTCGAGAAATAATCTGAATAAAAATAATAACATAGAAATATTAAATTACAAATTTGAAAGAGTCAGCAATTTCAAATACTTGGGAGTAACCTTGACGGATGACAACCAAGAAGATGTAGAGGTACAAGTAAGGTTAAACTCTGCCAACAAAAGCATATTTGCTTGCAACAAATTACTTTCATCAAAACTATTATCCAGATGCTCAAAAATAAGACTGTACAAAACCATCATTAGGCCAGTATTAACATATGGATCAGAAAATTGGGCAATAACTAAGAACACTGAAAAAAAGCTGATAACATTCGAAAACAAAGTCCTGAGAAAAATTTATGGGCCAACATATGAAAATGAAAGATGGAGAATAAAGCATAATAGAGAACTTAGAGAATTATATAAGGAACCAGATATAGTTGGAGAAGTCAAAAGTGCAAGATTGAGATGGACAGGACATATTTTGAGAAAAGAAGAACACACCAATATGAAAACAGTGTGGAAGAACAATCCAGAAGGAACAAGACCCAGGGGAAGACCTAAATCAAGATGGTGGGACCAAGTAAGAAAAGATATGGTGGCATGTGGCCTATCAGAAGAAGACTCACAAGATCGTTCCAAATGGAGGCAGACTGTTGGTGAGGCCAAATACCGACTGAGGTATGCGCGGCCATAGAAGTAAGTAAGTAAGTATAGAGCTAACGGCATATATCAATATAACATTATAATAAATTACTACAGTAATGTCAGCAAAGTGGTCATTAGTTTGGTAATCGAAAGTTCGCGGGTTCGGAAACCAGTCGGGACATGACATGATATCCTCACGTTTCGGATTTTGACCACATAATAATATGGTTTGAGCTTACTGCTGGAAAAATAGGATTAATGTGAACGAGTCGGCCATTACAAAAAGATAATTGTCTTAATAATATTATTGCAGAAAATTTACAATGTTGCCCGACGAATTTTAAAACTTTGAGGGAAGCCCTCGATTTTTTAAAATTATTCATGCGTAGATATAGGTACAAGACGTACTTTATCCGTTAACTTAATAAAAAAGGTTGGCTATTAGAAAAGGTGGGTTTTAAGTGGATGGAAATTTATTTATTTTATGAATTTACGAGGAGGAGTCCCCATTAATACAAAGACACTTAAATCTATACATAAAAAAAACTTACAGCTGAAAAAAAAGAACAGAACAAAATAAATGCACCTACCTCTGTAGCATATACTTATACATATTATAATATGTACCTATATAAGCGTTTTGATGTTGCTAGATTTTAGTCTAGCTTAAATTTCGGGGCGCGGCACCTGTCGAGACTTATCCGCTTGCACCTACCTACCTACTTACTTATTGTAATTATATTTCTCACTTAAAAATATATAAATCTAAATCTTATTATTACTGTTTAATGACTTACAATGAACAATATATTACATCTCACAGAACAGGTCAGGATAGACCTGGGTGTCTGTGTTCCAAAAATAAAAGAAATTTTTTTTTTATATACAAATACTCGTATGTTCACTTTGAAAAAAAAAATGCTGTCTTCCAAAAAAAAAAAAAAAATATATTTTTTTTTATAAATTTTTTTTTTTTTTTTTTTTTTTTTTTTTTAGTGCTACTGTCTACACCACACATAGAAATTAGGACTATGTGAGGCAATACCTGACAGATTTATATGCGTTGGTTATTTGAGTGAGAAACATATAATCAGAATAAATTTGGCTTCTCACACATATTGTTAAAAGTATTCATAGCTGAAATCAATGGTGACTTGAGTAGGTGGCTTTTATTAGGGTCTGGTATGTTCGGGATTTAGAAAAATGTATTGTTGGTGCGTCTTAAGCGAGAATCAGGAATTGCTATTTGTGTGTTATGGATAAGGTACTCACTGCTTGTTCTCCCGTTGCAGATTTTTTTGAGTAATTTTATTTGCTCATTTATTCTCCTCTCTGCGAGAGTTTCTATGGGTAAATTTTCCACAAGCAGTTCATAACTAATGTAGTGTGGATAGAGAGGATAAAAATAATTTTCTCTGTGGAAAAGATGTCTTATACGAAGTGGGCCTGTATGCGTTCTAATATGTTTATTTATTTCAGCTGAATCTGAGCTGGAGCCCAAAGAGGCGGGGTTCCGGCCCACCATGAACTCTCTCGTGGCCCTGGGCACGGCCGCACAATCAGGGGCCGCCGTATTCCTGATGAGGCCGCAGCCCTTCTTGCCTGAATACACCACACCCGTGAGTTGACTGAGATTTTTTTTTTTAATTTTGAGAAAAGATTCTGTCTGGCTGAGGGACTATAAACAGGGAGGAGACCAGCAGTCTGGCTGAGGGACTATAAACAGGGAGTAGACCAGCATTGACTTGGTTCTGGGGACATTGTCAATTATTAGCCTCCTTGTAAAGAGAGTGGTAGAAGTGCTGAATCATTCCTTCACTGTCTGGCTACCATCGTTTACGATGACGCCACCATTATGATGATGAAGAGATTGCCACAGGCAATAACCCCGCCCTTTACGTAGGACGTTAACTTCATTCTCTTTTTTTTTCTTGTATATTTTAATCTTTTTGTTTTTCTTTATATTTCATTGTATTCTACTGTATATATATATTTTGGTCTACCTAATAAAGCTTTCTATAATAATAATAATGCCGACATTTATGTTTCATATAAAAATCGATAGAGATATATGGTTCATCTATCCATGTTGAAACCAAATAGTTTGATAAATAATAATAAATATAGAATATGAATAATCATAAGTCAATGTACATTTGAACATGGTTATAAGAGAAATCATGATATCATCATAGGTTGGCGTCATCGTGAACGATGGTAGCCAGACAGTGGAGGACTGACTTAGCACTTCTACCACTGTCTTTACAAGGAGGCTAATAATTGACAAGGGCCCCCGAAACCAAGCCAATGCTGGTATACTCCCTGTTTATAGCCCCCCAGTCAGACTGCCGGTAGTGCTTTTAATATACACAAACCTCGATATAAGATATCAATTTCCAGGTTAATTTACCTCTCCATAGGGTAAAACAACGGTAAAAGGTTACTAAGAGATACTTGGATATAACAGAAAAATTCCAGTCTCTTGAGCTCTACTATATCCAGGGTCGACGATAGTGGCATAACGTTTTATATTTTACTATGGACTCTTTAAAAAAATCAATCACCCACTCAAGTTTCACTTATCTCAATAGTCAAGTGGTTAACGCGCTGGTCTGGTAATCCAGGTAGCGTAGGGATCAGTTGGTTCGAAACCCACCCAGTGCACGAATTCTCCTCATTAATTTGAGTCTGTGACCACATAAATATAAGACTCTAAGTGTTAGGTGGTAGAAAATGCTTTGAGAATTAACCTTGCCTGGTGTTTACCTTCCACTGAAGAGTGTTATTTTTATTATTGTTGAAAATGAATTTAATATTTATTATTTATATAAAAAAAAAATCCGTCGAGTAGCTTCCAAGATTCGCGCGTTACAAGGAATATTTTTAACAGACCGACAGACGGACACAAAACGAAAGTTGCTCAGGAGGTTATGAAACGTCCAGATATATGAGAAGAAAAAAAAATGTGTTTTTTTTTTATTCAAAAACGAACACAATATTCGACTCTATTGTGAATAGACGAGCGCTAAAACCTTCCTTCTTCGCCAGGACTTCTGGATGGCGGCTCTGCACAAAGCTCTGGTGGGCTCCGTCGTTCTCTCCGCCCGCAGCTCCTCCGCCCAACTGCACACCTTCGCCCACTGCACCAAAGCTGCCTCCGATTCCAACCCCAACAACTACGACCCCGGGTCGGTCACCCTGTTTGGGGCCAACCCCCTCGGTACGGACGCCCAGTTGAACATCAGGGGCTCTCCCGGGAAGGACGAGGCCGCCCATATCTTCGTGTTGACGTACGATGAGACCACTCGGTGAGTTGGACTTGGGAATCAAGAGCGCGCGATTAGCTCGGTGTTTTTTTTTTTTTTTTTTTTTTTTTTTTTTTGGCGTGAAAATTTTTTGAAAGAAAAGAGAGATGCAAGGGAGGAAGAAAAAGGGAAAATTGCAGAGAAAAAGAAAGAGAGAAATTGCGCCCAATTAGCTCAGTGGTTAAGCACTCGCTTGCCATGCGGAAGGTCCCGGTTTCGATCCTGCGTGCCGACAAAAAATTGTATTCTTAATTAGGTTACAATTGTTTGTAAGGGATACCTTCCGGTGAACTCGTATTAACTGAGCACCTAATTGAGGAGTATTGTTTAATTTTTCGGCCATCAGAGGCATACTACCGGATGGGCAGGCTACATGACAGACCACAAGCGTCTACGTAGCTCCTTTTTCATGGCTACGAAATAAAAACGGCTGTGAAACACTCATTTTAATAAATAAAAAAAAATACATAAACAATAATTCATTCATTCATTCATTCATTCAGAACACCTTCCTCCTGAGAACTTCTCAGAATTTTGACTTATCTCATAGAACCTATATCGCTTTCCATGCAATGGCTACGAAATAAAACGGCAGTGAAGCACTCATCTTTTTTTTTTTTTATAAAAAAAAAGTAGTCCACCTGTCGTTTGAGATGACAGGTGGAAGCAGCTTTGGGAACAGCAAAGTGAAAGAAAAATAGAAACAAAACACCAAGAAGTTGAATTAATAGATCTTATTGTAAAACCTGTGTGACGCTAAGTCGCGAATTGCGTACTGTCTGAGATAGGAAAAACCTATGCTAAGCAATGACTGAAGTTATCGATTTTTTCTAATTATTTCACCTTTAAGCTCGCCTACCTGGCGAAAAGAAGAGGTTTTAAATGTAGAAAATAACTGATGTGAATAAGAACATCATTAAAACTCTCCATATCCCTCGAAAATAGTTCAATCTGTGTCACTAATAACTATTTTTATGACTGTTAGTTTTTTTTATTCTTGTAAGGGGTAGTTTATAAAACATGGGATATAATTCTCATAAATATTTCTAGAACATCAACCGTTTAGCCATTGCCGTCTAAACCGAAAAAATCGGTCAATTTCACACAAAAAAATTAACAGATATCTCCAATATTTTGTTTCAGGCAATCCTATTTGAATGGCAAAGAACTAACCATCACATCTTATGGAGAATTCCCGATCATTACACCCATTGAAAAAGAACTTCTGGGCTCCTACCTGGGAAGAAATTCTCCAGACAACTTCATCCAAATACCAAAGAGAAGTATCTTTTTCATTGTGTTACCAGAGAATAGAGCAAAATTGTGTATGGGCAGGTCTAACGCCTATACAACAGGTTATAGTAGTAACAACGTAAGAACTGTAGCAAAATCTTTACTTAGCAAGTTAGGTGGTTTGAAAGCTCCTGACAATTCTATGGCAAATTCTTTTGATAAACCTGCTGATAATTTAAATTTTATGTATCCAAAATCGTATGCAACCAAAACAAGTACCGCATCTGACGGAAAAGAAATCAAAACAAAGTATGTAACCTTCAGTGAGAATGATTGGTTGTCGAAATTCCCTGAGAAAATACACAAAAATACATTGTTTGATGACGAGTTTCCGAAGACCAGTGTACTTGATATGAATAAGTACAATCGATACAGAAGACACAAGCATTCTCGTCCTGATGATAATAGCGAAGAATTTAATATTGATGGGATATATAATCATGATGGAGTAAAAAGTATTAAAGATGATGTTGAAAAATCAAGTGAGATACAATTTGAACCTAGCATTGAAAGTAAAGGCCCACGATATGAAGTACAGAACAAAGCCAACGAAAAGATAAAGAATCATGATAAAGTAAGAGACAAATCAAATAATGGAGAACATGAATCACTTGAATGGAATCTTGAAAATATTAGTGACTCTGATGAAAATGGAAAAAATGCTGATGTTCCATTGCAGAGTGCAGAAATTGATTCAATGTTCCATGGAGACGATCATGAATCTTTAGATGACAGTGAATTATTTCCAGAACTAGAATATCCGAACAAAGATAAAGATATCACTGTCCATAATAAAACTGCTAATGCCAAAACAAACCAAAAAATACTCAAAACTGATATTGATCCCGAAATAGTTGAGATTGCTAAAGAACTAATGACTGTGGAAGAACATAATGGGAGCGAAAATAAAGAAATTGTATCTTCTGAAATCATGAAGCATGGTGAAAATGCCAGAAAAGATGAGGAAGACTTCATTAATAAAGAGCCACGTGGCAATGTTACAAATGAAGAAAAAGGTGAAGAACCTAGAAAAGAAATAAATGATTCTTTGGACCAAGAATTCAAAAATACATCGCATGACGAAACTGACACAACGCAATTTGAAGATGAAACAAAAATACAAACTGAGGATCCATTACATGATCAAAATATTTATTCATTGCCTCAAAGTGATGTGTCAAACCAAAATGCAACGATTTCAGCTGAAATAAAAGAGATGAGAACAGGAATTGATAGTGCCAAAGACGGTGGCAAGAAAATAAGTGATTCATTTCCTATGAACAAAGATGTACTTCCACCTGAAATCAAAAATGGAACTGAAAAAATTTACGACTTGAAAAATTCTTCAGTTGACCAAATTAATCTTGACTTGGAGAGTTTAAAAAATAAAACTAACCTACTTGGGAATATTGTTCAAAAAGGAGTGGAAAATGAAGTTCTGTTAAAACCAAATAATATTACAGAAGAATACAATAGTACTATGGATAAAAATGATTCATTCCCTGAAAAAGAAATGAAAATTGAAATCACGACACTAACTCCTATCAAAACTCAGGCTACAACGAATATTATGAAAATACCAAGAAAAAATAAAGTAAAAAGAGATACGCGTGATGCACACACTAGTTTTAATCCAACTTTAAAAGAGAATGGGGACACAGGAAAAAGAAATAAAACTAAAGTAGAAAGAGAGATACAAAATGAGTCAACGTCCACACATGGTAGCGATAAATTGGTTTTTGTACCACAAATATCAGTTTTTGATTCAAACTTTCATAGACTTGGTGTTCTTGACAACACAGATGAAAAAGAAAACAAGAAAGCAGGGCATAATACATTTAAAGAACAAAATCCAGTAAATAACAATGTAACAAATGAGACGGTCATTGGACAATTACAAAAAACTGAGCCAACTCATCTAATGGAAAATTACACCCAAAGCATGGACAAGTTATTCGAGTCAAATACTACGACTTCAACCTCAGAGGATGAATCTGGAAAAAACAACACCATAGATGTCCATTCAACAATCGAACCAGAATTAATTGATATTCATTCAGAAAACGATTTTAACAGTGAAAATGTACAAGCAGGTAGTGTAAGAGTCAGTGAAAACAGGAAAAGGTCCCCAATCTACAGCAATTATTTTGATTTCGCTGAATCTTTTTTAGCACCTACAACAAAAGGTATTAAAACACTTGTAAACTATCCTTCTTACAAAAATATTATTCATCACGCCGCATCATATCCTCCTTATAAAATAAATGATAAAGATATACAACATTCAAGTAAGCCCAGTGTAACAAGTCTACTTCCAAAATTCAAAACTTCTAACGAAAGTCCAAAACTTAAAAATCCAAATTTGGGTACAATATCTATGAAAACGAATAACAATGAAACGTTCAATGAAATAGCAAAAGTTAATGACATTGGTAAGGAAATTTTCAATAAATCTATTTTAGAAGAAAACGAAAATAACTCGTACAAAATACAAGGTACGAACAAAACTGAAATTCTACAAATTGATTCACCAATAATTAATGCAATAGGCGGTTCTAATATCAGCAATGAAACGACAGGAGACATTTATGGAACTGATACTAGGAATAAAACTTCAAAAGAAGCAGAAAAAGGCGAAATCCAAATAATAGATCTGAACGAAAAGATTAACAAAACTTCAAAAGAAAATGTGAATATTGGTTCGAATTCTTCAAATACATTAGGAATTCCAGCAGTAAACTCTCATGCTTATAATGCTGGGAACATAAAAAGTTTTTACAAAAGGAATCATGGAACATTCAAAACTGACTATCAAAATACTCTGAGTAAAATTATACCGGATGATGAAGATGAAGAGAGACAAGACATAGAAAACGTGAGAAAAGTTAAAGCAAGTAAAAGAAAAATTCCAAAGAAACAATATTATCAGGATTACGAAAACCAATATAATGAACAAGAAATTTTAGATCAAAGTGATTATGACAACGAAGATGAAGAAGAAAGCAAAAATTCATATGACAGTGCGTTTCATCAAAATATTGACAAAATTAAAAAAACCAAAAAATATAGGAATGATCAAAATCGAGTGAAAGACAAAGACATTTTTAAAATGATGGAACAGTTGGCACAATTAGAAGATGATATAAGTAATTATAATCGGAATCACAAAAAGTATGGTAAAAAATTATACAGTAGTAGAGTAATGAAAGAAGACGAAAGTAACGAGTATGATGAAAGCGATGATTATGACACACAAGGAGAACATAATGCTGATGAGGAATTGTTTTATAAAAATCTTTTGTTATTTAAAAAGAACAACGTCCCAATGTCTAAAAGCACCCATGACGCTGAGGAATTGAAAGCTATGGAGTCAAATATGACTTCAATAAATAATATAGAAGATGTTCCAATAAATGGAAGTAATGTTAATTCTTCAATAGATCAAGAAAATCTCCCTAAAACTATTGAAACAAAAACAAACATCAGCGATGATAAAGCTAATAATTTTTAGATGAATTAATAGATGATTCAAAATCCAATTCATATGATGAAAAAGTTGAGTCGAAAAGAATATTAAGAAACATAAACAACGATAATTATAATAATTTAGGCATCAATCCAAAAAGTAAATACTATAAGCTCAATTCCAATAGAGAATATATTCAGTTGTTCCCATACGTTTACAATAGTACTCATAATCAACTATTAGATTTCAATAGTAATAAACAAAATGAGCATCTCATTGTGCCTAATGTATCTCCAACTATTGATTTAAATAATCCTTTTTTCGGCACTGAAACTCCGACGGCATATTCTACGGAAAATAATATTCAACATGAAAACATTGATAACGTTGATTCAGAAACAATAGTAAATGTAGCACCAAATTCACTATCTATGTTAACTAAAAAATCTCCTGATCAGGTTCACAGTTTTGATTCTTCTTTTGCTCAGGTACACTCAGTACAAAATGAATTAAACTATAATGATGGTAAGGACAGTGAAAAGACACTAAATAAAATTGAAATTAAACAACCTAATCTTATCGAAACAACCATTAACGAATATGGTTTACCAATCAGTAAGTCTGAGAACATACCTCGCGCAAATTTCCAAGATAATGTTGAAACTGATCTATTCAAACACGGCTACCGTTCAGACACTCCATTGTTGTATGATTTCTTTATGAAACAACAAAGTAAAGACAATGACCCTCTAATTGTATATCCTAGTGTAGTTCCGAAAGAATCAGTAAAAACTGATGTAGATATATCAAAAAGTTATTCAAAATCTTCCGATTATGGTAACAAAGGAACAGCCAATCAATATAACGCCATAGAAAGTATATCTAAAGTTAAAAATAAAAACAATTATGATGCGTTTGGTAAGTTGCAGTTGATATCAGAAAATGAAAACTCAGACAAAGAAGTGAATACTTTAAAAAGTAAACAAAAAGAAAAGAAACAAGATGAAGGAAAAACTAAAGAAGTTGATGTAATAGCAGAAATGCAGAAAGCTATCTTTCCCAATGGAATTAATAAGGAAACTCAAGAAAAAAAACTAAATAAAAAACCCAAAACTCTTATGGAAAAAATAAAAGCTTTCAAAGAAAAGAAAGAGAAACTTCGAAAATCAAAATCTAAAAAAGAAATAGGTGAAACTAAAGTAGAAGAGTCATCCGAAGACACCAATGAGTCAAAAGAATCGTCAATTTCTGAATTTTTCCATTTAAATAAGGAAAAGATGGCACCACATACGATAAAAAATATAACGAAAATTAGTAAAATCAAGAAACCGGAGGACAATGAATACTTGAAAAAAGAAGAGGAAATTATTAAACAGAAAGAGAAACAAAATAAAAACGATGAGATTCCTATAGAGTTGCTAAAGTTAGACCATGATTTAGAACTAGAGGAAATCAAAAGAAACAACCGGGGTATTTTATCTAGTGTAGCTAAGAAACCAGAAACTCACAACGCGATACAAGTTGCAGACAAAATTTTAGGAGGCGTTCAAAATTTCATGCAAAAATTGGATCCTCTGGTTGGAAATAGAGCTGAGTCAAATCACGAAGAACCAAAGAAGAAGCAACCATTGAAACCTAAACGTAAACCTTTCAAGCCAAAAAAGCCATTATTTAAGAATAATAAACTTAAAGATTGGAAGGCAAACATAAGGAGACCTCAGCCTTTCAAGGCTCAAAAAATATTTCCAACCAAGTATCCACGAAAGGCAAGCTCAATGCCAATATTTTCCAAGAGAAATATATACAAAAATAGATTTGAGACGAATAAAAATATCATGAAAAGAGATCTCTCAAAATTTGAGCAAAATTTCATCGAATCCAATCTCAGAAAAAGACGTCATAACGTAAATATTCAACAAGATGAAAATGACCATTTATTGGATGAGATTTATAATGACAGTGATACACAGAAAGAAAATCACAGATACACAAGACATATTTTACCAGACTTTTTGGCATTTGATCGTTATCCTGACGATGCACCTGTTGGGCCTTTTAATTATGAATTTCAAAATAAAATAAAAGTTAAAAATAACAAAGAGAAAAGTTCTAGGAATGAGATAAGAGATTATGAGGTCAACGAAAATTCCGATATTAGCAATAATGCAAATAAGAAAAACATATTAGATTATAGTGATGATGGTAATGAAGAAAGTTTATATGATGAGGTATCTGAAAACAATCCGATTGAGGATTCGGAAGATGTTCTCTCACTAAAAAACTCAAAAACTGCTCATTTAGAATCCGACCGAGACGTAAGTGATGGTCTATTCAAAGAATATCTGAAAATGAAAAACATTTATAAGAGGTCTAAGTTTGCTCAAGATGACATGAACAATAAAAAATCAACTAGAAATAGACGACAGGTAAGTTTCGACATAATTTCGCCAAGTTTTTTTGAAAAGTACAAAACATACGTTAAAGATAGTATGGATATAATCAATTCCTTAGCAAGCCACATAAATAAAAACAACACTAATGAAAATAAAATTTCAAGTATTCCAAATAGTGGTTTTAATAACTTAGAAAGTCCAAGAACTCGAGGAGAATATGATATGCTGAGTACAAACTTTGTACCACAAAAGAAAAGAGTGAACAGTCTCATGAAAACAAAAACTTGTATGGGTGAAAATGATTTGGTTCAGTACAAATACATAAAAGATCTTCTAGGAGAAGAAATTACAAATGATCTTAATGGGGCCGAAGAAAACAGGTACAAAAGATCCGTTGAAGAATTAGATGATAATAACTATGGAAATTATATCGATGATGAAATTGATGATATTGACATTCAGTTACTTAAGACCAAGGAAGACAAAAAATTCAATTACTTTAAAGATTTCGCTCTCAATGATCGATTAAAATACCAATCAGGACAAAAATTAATTATGAATATGACCGAAAATTTCAAAGATTTAATGGTCCATAATGATACAACAAAGCC
Source organism: Bactericera cockerelli (assembly GCA_024516035.1). Taxonomy (NCBI): domain Eukaryota; kingdom Metazoa; phylum Arthropoda; class Insecta; order Hemiptera; family Triozidae; genus Bactericera; species Bactericera cockerelli. Next base: position 6,907,956 of record CM044964.1, read on the forward strand.
TTTAGCAATTGGCAGTACTTTTAAAGTTCATGATATCATAGAAACATTACAAAGTAATAGTTCAACTAATATTTCGGATAAAAATTTATCTTTCAAGAATGTAGACTCTCATAATCAAACAATCAAGTCAAATAAAACAAATATACCTGAAGAAACATCAATAAATACACCAAATGATACACAACCTGCATCATTTATTTTACCCCATAGTAAAACTAAACTTGTCAATATTAGTATACCTAATACAAAATCATACCGAATAATGCACAGCATAAATATGCCTAGGTTTAAAAAGAATAATTTCAGCGATAAAAACAATATAAAGAACGTTGTTCAATACAAGAACGTTATACCGAAAAAAAAATATAAAATTTACTTGAAAAATGTCAATCGTTTCAAACGAGCTAAAAGAACAATCAATAACAAATTCTTGGAATTAAATATTCAACCCCTACCTACCCAACATCATTCAAAATCGGAAAAATCATCAAATCTTGCTGACTATTCAAAGTATTCAGTATTGAAAAACTTGATAAATGCTCCAAGAAAAGTATTTTTAAAACCAACAGTTGGAAACCCTTTAGAAAGACGATTGATGTATCGTTCTAACTTCAATGAAAATGATATTTTAAATATTATGCCAAAAAATGAATACGAGGACATAATTAAGCATACAATAGCAACAAGTAAACTTGACACAGAATCTGCCAAAGGAGAAAAGCTTGATACTTCTCAAGAGAAGATGAATGATGAGCTCAATTTACTTGAACACATTGAACTCCTTAAAAATAACAATTCTAAATTAATAAAAGACTATAATGATTACTTAGATGGATTGCAGATTGAAGAAGAAGTAGTGCCCTTGAGTAATAACAATGAACATATTAGAAAATATAAAAATGTATTCGATGATGCTTTGCAGAATAGAAATGACATATTACCCAGACATCTTAAAGACTTGAATAACCTAACTGAATTATTTAATGTACCCATCAATAAACATGTCTTGAAAGAGTTGCTGGCAAAAGTTGAAGCTGACCAGCAAAACTTATTTGATGGTTTTAAAAAAGCAATAATTTCTAATTCAGAGGGAGAAACTGGAAGTCCTGCTGAAACGTTCAAGGGAAATATCATTGATACAATAATCATAAATCCACTAGATCAATACCTAACAAAAATCAACCAAGACCTTGGAAACGTACTAAACATAACAAGTCAAACTAACAAAGACCTGAACGATACTAACAAAATATTAAAGGATAACAGTCCTTCGCTTTTGAATGATGTAATCATTGAATTCGAAGGAGATAGTTTTCAAAAACTTCCATTTCATTATGAAACCAATGCAGAAATTCAAAAAAGTAAAAACCCTACAGAAAATAACGAGAATAAGACTTTTGTTAAAGAACCAATACTTGAAAGGGTACATCAAACATCAATTACTGAACTTGATAATGATGCTCTGGTAAGCACAAAAATCCAGAATGAGAGTAAAGATAGTAATACTAATACCCATCACTTGAACAAGAACCTACTGGTATACACAAAAGGAGTGTATGCCACAACTCAGGATATTATCCAATCGTTCAAAAAAGCTTTGGGATTCTAGCACCGTTAATATTATCATTAAATTAGACAGTTGAAAAAAAAATACCTTTTTTTAAAAAAAATACCTTTTAAAAAAATAAAGATAGAACTTTTTGCGAAGGAAGATATATTAATATGAACTGATTTGCAAAAATAAAAATAAACAAATATTTATAGGTATACATATTTGCCTTTTGCTTACAGTTTGATAGTTTATTTTCACTGTTTGTCCCAAGTCCTATGAACAAAAGATTAGGTATGCTCTCGTTTATTAGGTTACTATAATAATTAATCTTAAAACTTTTAGTATGTATTGTAAATAGTATGTAAATCATTCACCATGTATTAATAAACTTTTATATTTTTGTATACACATTTTAATTTTACTTACATTAATTGCGTTTTAATTTCTCTATACAGGGTGCCCCTAGAACTATTGGAGTTATTTAAGTGTAGATTCATGATCTCATGTGTGCTCTGCTAATATACATACATAAATCTAACGTACAGTGAGGTATTTTGGTTTGTTTAAAAGTCCATGATCAAATCATTGTAAAACACAATACTTTCTTTACCTTAAGTGGCTTAAGTAGTCACCATGGCAGAGTGAAACAGCGCGCTAGGCATTGCACGCATGGTGACCTGGGTTCGATCCCCAGCGGGGCAGGAATTTTTCTGCTCTGTACTTGGATGTTTGGGGTCCAATTCGAAACGTGCAGGAGTCTCTTAGTAATGCTGCGCAACCCACAAAAATTGTGAAGAGGCCTTGTGCTTCACCACAAATAAAATCATACATACTTTCTATACCTTATAGGGAAAGTAAAAAAAAAAATAAAAAAATTGACTGTAAAAATTTCTCACTAAAAATGTGATACAGTAATCAATGCGGCCGAGGTAGGTATTGCACTGTTTTGCTTGGTGAGGAAGAACTCACCTTTTCTACCACTGACAAGGAGGCTAATAATTTACAAGGGCCCCCAGAACCAAGCCAATGCTGGTCTATTCCCTATTTATAGTCCCCTAGCCAGTCTGCTGGTCTACTCCCTGTTTAGAGTCCCCCCCCCCCCCCAGCCAGACTGATACCTGAGTGGTACCTATAAGAAATAATATTGCTTTGTGATTTTTATTCCAATAGAAATATTGCACACTAATTTGAAGCGTCAGCGTTCCCCGACTGGGGTCTATCGCCGGCAATAACAAAATGGACGAAGTTTTCTATTTGTAAAAACTAAAAAGAGCATTTGGAATTAAAAAAAAAAAAAAAAAATGAACCGTAATTTTAAGCATTCCATCGATTTTCGTTAGTACTTAAATAACGATTTCTGAGCTTTGTTTTATGTTTGTTTACAATAAAAAAAAAAAAAAAAAAAAACTGTTTATAAATTTAAATCGTTATTATGCTAGGTAGAGGTATCTTCTAAGAGTTTGAGTATCTATAAATATTTACATAATACAATCAACTCTTAAAATCTATATAATGTACCTATACTATTATTACTAAACACTTTAGTAGATATAAAAAGACATATGTACCTACAGTACAAATAATTATTATAACAATTAAAAAATGGAAACAATATACACAATAAACTGACCTCAGTGGCTTGATCGATAAGGTGGAGGACTCGTCACCTGGAGGTCGGTGGTTCAAGTCCCGGTTACAGCAGAGATTTAGTAAAGCGAGATTGAGTAGTTGTGACATCACGAAAGCGGTTAACACAAATATGATAGGTAACTTTTTTTTTAAATGTACTCAATAAAAAAAAAATAATAGAAAAATATATATAAACATAATTATGTCCTAACTAAAGAGCGGAGTTATGGCCTGTGGCAATCTCTAATGTTTTTTATAATATATTATAATGTTCTATCCTATAACCGACCTCAGTAGATTGATCAATGAGGCAGCGGACTTGTAACCAGGAGGTCGCTGGTTCAAGTCCCGGTTTTAGCACAGATTTAGTAAAGCGAGTTTGAGTAGTTGTGATATCACAAAAGTGATTAACACAAATATGATTTAAGGGCATAAACTTTTTTTTTTAATGTTTATACCATAAAATATAGGTATACGACCTGTTTGACTGCTGGAGTAAAGGGACTTTTCAGTCTTACCTCGGCAGTATAAACAAGGTATATTCTATTCTGTAATGTGTGGGTTTTTTTATGTCACAATTTTAGTGGGTAGCTCAGATTTTTTATTTTGATTTGATGAAAATTTTCTGAACACAAGGCTAAAGACAGGATTGAAATTAATTGCTGTCTAGGTGTCGAGTCCAAAGTTCAAGACATCTTTCCCTAAAAGTATACGCATAGTACTTATTATTATTATTGTTATTATTATTATAATACGCTTTATTAGAAGGTAAGGACAAAGTACAATGTTGACAGAACAATACAATGAAATTATAAGGGGAAAAAATAGATCGAATAAAGAAATAAGAAAAAAAAAGAGACTAAAGCTGATGCCCTACCTAAAGGGCGGGGTTATTGCCTGTTGCAATCTCTTTCACCCAAACCTTTAGTACTTAGAGTGAAATTTAAATATAATGACACGTTGTAGGTTGTAGATAAATAATAAAATTAATCACTTTTATTATTTACTACTCAAACCTGCCTCACTAAAATGCACCATGCCAGCGTCGATGGCGCGTTGAATGCACCGGTTGTCGTTGGATCACCAAAGTTAAGCAACGTCCAGCGAGGTGAAGACTTCGTGATGCTGGCATTCCGGCCCAACCCAGGCTGGGTGAGGTTAATGTGGGTAGCAGGTTTGTGAGTTTCCTGCGAATGGAGGGTAACACCCCCGTCGTGATATGACCATGCAGTTGAAAGCGACGTAAAAAAAAAAAAAAAAATTCACCATGCTTGGGACTCGAACCACCGACCTCCAGGTTCCGAGTCTGCCGGCTTGACGATCAGGCTACTGAGGTCGCCCGTATCAGCACGAATCAGCTCATTAACCGTCCCGGTAGCTCAGTGGTAAAGGCGGCACTCTGTGAATCCAGAGATTCCAGAGGTCGGGGGTTCGAAACCCAGCCGAGAGATGACAAGTTATCCTCCCATTTGGGATTTTTACCACGTAATAATATGTCTTGGGCTTACTGCTGGAATAATAGGACTTTAATAGTCTTAATCGGGCAGTGTAAATGAGGCGATATTATTATTATTATTAAAATACTTTGTCCAACTGACCTCGTTTTTCAAATGTGATGAAATAAATTGCAAGTATCTCGGTACGTATGTAATAAAGTTAACAGTACACCAGTTCGATTAGCTAATCGGTTAACTATAAAAAAGAAGATTTTTTCACTTAAGTCATGGGTCTTAGAAGTTATAGGTAAAAAAAAAATCCTTAAATAGGGTCACAGCCTACATACCTACTCTACATTGCTGGAAAAAAACAACTAGTGAATTTTAAATGACAATTTTTTTTTTTACTAAATGAATGTTAAGCGGAACTGAATATTAGGCAGAAACGTTCACTTAGACTAACTATAAATATAAAATGTATTCGTTATTTGTATTATTACAACATATTTTTTAGCGGTTAGCGCAGAAATATAGAACCTTTTTTTGTACACGTATGTACTAAGTACTTATATCATGCGTCCAAAATTCTGCCACGCTAAAACAGGGACTTGAACCATCGACCACTAGGTTATAAGTCCGCCGCCTTATCGATCAAGGATAATAAATTCAATTATTATTAATCAAGATAATAAGTGCCATGTGACTTACCTACACCAAGTAATGAGGCTTGGTGGTAATTAAGCGATACTGGTTGTGAAGGTCAAGGTGGTTTTGCAATGTGGAGTCCGCAGTTCAATGCGTTTGAAATCGGATGTGTATTTCAAAATATGAGCGAAATCCAAATGTGGATTTCAAAATTAGGAGGATGATTGAAGTGCAAAACCTACGTGATGAGTGGTATTAATAATACGATTGGATTTCCTATGCATATTTTTGTATCCTATCATTATTATTATCAATATTATAGTATGCTTTATTAGGTAAGACAATATTTTTATGACCTACAATTAAAAATAACCAATGGTAGAAATACCTAAAATAATTATGTTGCAAAAATAACTCATTTCTCAAGTTATCTCGAAACAGCTGTCCAGGTAGGTATGTGTTCTGATATTCATGTATGTATGTACCTACATCTTGTAGAACTTCTCACTTTTCTGTTTATACTGATTAAAATAAAGAGGTTAGTTGATGGCATTCTAATTAGATATCACACCAACCTGGAAATCCGAGCGCATCACTCAGTGGTTAATCACTCGCTTGTCATGCGGAAGGTCCCGGGTTCGAACTCCCGCGCCGACAAAAACTTGTATTCAAAACTTGGGAAGTATTGTGTCACTTATCGCTCATCAGAGGGGAGGCATACTACGGGATGGGCAGGATAAAACGCAGACCATAAGTGTACAGTAGCTCCTGTTTCAAGGCTACGAAATAGAAAAGGCTGTGAAACACTTATCTTTTTTTTTTTTTTCTTTTTTTTTGGGTTTAACGTCGCTTTCAACTGCATGGTCATATCACGACGGGGGTGTTACCCTCCATTCGCAGGAAACTCACAAACCCGATACCCACAATAACCTCACCCAGCCTGGGTTGGGCCGGAATGCCAGCATCACGAAGTCTTCACCTCGCTGGACGTTGCTTAACTTCGGTGATCCAACGAGAACCGGTGCATTCAACGCGCCATCGACGCTGGCTACACTTATCTTTAAAAAGTCCCATTTTGGGATTTATTAGTTCTAGTCGGGCAGTATAAATAAGACGAAAACTTCCTGGTATCTTCCATAAGATAAGAATTCACCAATTGTCACTACAAGAGAACAAAACCCCGCTGATGACACTCTACATACATAAAATTACACAAGCAACATAATATACCTACATAACTACAAGTATGAAATCTGGCTAATAGCCCCGCATGCCATATGGCTGAGCCCGTAAGACCCTTCGGTTCTATAGTAGATCATACCTCTAGTATGAATAGTATGTCATGTTTTTATGACTAAAGATTTGTCAGTAACCAAATTGCAAAAAACTCTTTTTTTAATTATATGTGTGAGATGTAAAGATTTGTCAGTAACTAAATTGGAAAAAAAAAACTTTTTTTTCTTTAATTTCAGGTATACAGTGTGAGATGTAAGTGACCTAGTTAATGTTGTATAACAAATACATGGAAAGTAAAAATATAGTATGTCATTTAAAGTTATTATAATTGTTCAGTTATGATACATAAATGATATACTTACACATACATACATACATAAATGGTATATACATAAACATCGATCTTCGAAATAATTTGAAAATAGAAAACAATTGGCTTTTTTCGATGTTGATTTGTCTTACCAACAGTTGTGTATAACTGCATAGTTATGAGTTTTTCCTGAGAACTTATATACTTTTTCATAGTTTTTCATAGTTCACAAAATTAACCTGTGTCATGGGGACCTTGCCCAGCTGCTTGAAATTGGAGAAGATTATTCTAAATTAATATATCGTCGGCTGGAAGGTAAAACTGACCAAGTGACAGTTGGTCATTCCTCAATTTTTCCTTACTCTGGTCGGAAATCAACCCAACTATTGGCTAAAAACCAAAAGTTCTGTAGTATTCAAACATATGCGCGAGAAAAAGAGAAAAAAACAATTTTTACCTGAAAGACTGGTGGAGATTTCAATGACCAAATGGAGATTGTCTAATTGCAGATGGTCAGTTTTACCTTCCAGACGACCATATGTTATAGAAAGAAAAAATATTCATTTTAAAAATTTCTGATAAACATACGTATTTTACATAGATTACTATAACTATCGAAATCCAAGTACAAGAGGCTCATTAGGCGAGTCTGTAGTCAGCTAAATTATTATAGAGGTGACCCCGTCCTGATGAGAGTTCGAGAGGAGATTTCGATGGCGACAATAATGATGATGACATTTGACTAAATTACTTATTATTTTTCTTGTTGTTGTTGTAGTCAGCTTGGCTACAGCTGAAGCGGTGAGTAATGGTCTCCAGCCAACTTTATTTCAAAGTGCATATTTCTATGTGCGATCAACCATCATGAGGACTTGGACTTTTCTTTGTAAGCCATTAAACCCTTAGGAAACTGCAAGCTAGCCTGGCTTATAAAGGTTGGCTAGTCTCTTCTCTGTTTATAATCCCCTAGCGAGACACTGGTCTTCTCCCTGTTTAACGTCCCCCAGCCAGACATCCTCCCCCACAGCCAGTTCTTGTAACCAGCTTGACGACAGCTTCACTGGTAGTCTAGTCTGTTATTCCAGGTAGCTTAGGGATCCGTTGGTTCGAATCTCACCCAGTGCATGAATTTTTTCTCATGAAATTGAGTTTGTAACCATGCACATAATAATAAGACTCTCAGGGTTAGGTGGTGGAAAATGCTTTGAGCATTAACCTCGCCTGGTGGTTACCTTCCACTTAAGAGTGTTATTATTATTATTGTTTTATTTCTCATATTATACATGGTAACAATAATTAACATCATCTATGGGCTAGGATATAGCAAACATAGAAGAATTACAATGTTGTTAAGGAGATTTGAGGAGATGAGATATTAGGAAGAGAATGCCGAAGGCATTATCACCACCCTTGATCAGGCTTTGTTTATATTTATTTCACCATGTTACTATGTTCACTGTATATAAAAAAAATGTAAATAAAGCTTGGTCCAATTGTTTATAAAAATAAATAAATATGAAGAGGATGAGTGAGAGAGGAATCTTCTGAGCAGGCGACAGTTTTCCATTTATTTATCATTATTATTATTACAGCTGTGGGGGAGTGATGGTCTCCAGCCAACTCAAAAGAATTAGTTGGCTCGTTCTGAACCACATTCTTCTATATGCAATCAACCATCGCCTCGTGAGAACTTGGGCTTTTCCTTTATGAACCATTAAACCCTTGAGAAACTGCAAGATATCCTGGCTTTTTAGAGTTGGCTAGAGTTCGTTCTCTGTTCATAGTCCTCTAGGACCTCTAGTGAGACATTTATTTTTTAATGGTGATTGTGATGTCTACGACTATATTATTTTGATATACATCTCTACCTTTTTAGGGTTGGCTAGAGTCCGTTCTCTGTTTATAGTCGTCTGGTGAGACATTTATTTTCTACAGTAGCTCCTGTTTCATGGCTACGAAATAAAAAAAATCTGTGAAACACTCATCTTTTTTGGGTGAATACATCTCTACCTAGGTACTAGGTAGGTAAGTCGGTAGTAAATTTATTATTCTTAATTTTAATAATGTTTATTTGTTTATTTTATTTGTTTCGGACGTAATAGCTGTTTATGCTTTGCTCTCACTATATTTATTATTTCGCAAACAACCTTTTTCATGTTTTTTTGCCTTTTTTTATGTTCTTTTTTTTCTATACAATCTTCTGTATTTCCATGAAACGCCCGTGTCATTCCCAATATATTTCATCTCTTGAAATATCAATGATATTAATTAAAATAAAAAACTCAAAAGTTGAAATTCTTAAAAATCTGCCACAAACTTTCCTTAACGACAAAGACAACGCCTGCTTTGAGAGGACCACTAGTTGACAAAAGAGATGTTAATTTGTCGAAAATAATGATGACATTGTTCAAATTGTTGTTGTATAAGAACTAATACTGGTCTCTAACAAATGTGTCACAAACAAATACGTCTTATATTGTGACAGTAATTATGTTTTGCAGCGTGTGCAAAAATGACATCCAATTACTTTTTCTCTGGATATATATTCAAAATTGGTTACAGTTGTTTGTAAGGAATACCTTCCGGTGCGCTCGTGTTGACCCAGCATCACCTAAATAGGAAGTATTGTGTCACTTCTCGACCATCAGAGGAAAGGCATAATACGGGATACGCAGTCTAAAACGCAGACCACAAGTGTCTACAGCAGGTCCTGTTTCATGGCTACGAAATAAAAATACTGTGAAACAATCATCTTTTTAAAAAAAATCCCTATCTTCAGAACAAGATTTTATCTTTTGAAGGTGGGTGTACTCTTATTGTTTATTTTTTTACTGTTTGCTGTTATTTTAAATAATAAAAACTTTTTATTATTATTATAAAACCTGGTTGCAGGGTTTCAGATGAAACACCATACAATTATTAACACTGCGACCTAGTGAGATCTATTGTGACCAGGGAGAAAATGTCTCATCCTCTTTCCCAGTTCTGTGTCTATGACGGCCCAACAAGAAAAAAAATGCTCTCAAAACATTATGAATTCCAACTGAAGCAATTGCTTGGAATTTCGCAAGGAATACGAAAGTGTATGTAATGTTTCCACCACGTCATGAACTCCTGATTCTGTGCTTATCAAGCTCGCCGGGAGGCGAGCGCTCGTCGAGTAGCGCCAGCCAACCGGCCTATTTTACTGACAGGAATTATTATTATTAGTTTTTCAAATATACGCAATCTTTTCAAATAGTTATTTCATTAAATAAGGCGGCGGATTTGTAACCTTGAGGTTTGTGGTGCAAGTCCCGGTTTCAGTGTGGATTTAGTAAAGCGAGTTTGAGTAGATGTGATTTCACGCAGTTTTTTTTGTCATTTCATTCTTCAGTAAATTGCATGAATATTCTAATAATTCAATCAATACATTTCCCAATGTCTTTTTCAACTTGGGAAACAAGAATAGAAAAAAATCATTTGAGTAAAGTATTATTATTATTATTATTATAGAAAGCTTTATTAGGAATATTAGGTAGAACAAAAAATATATACAGTAGAATACAATGAAATATAAAGAAAAACAAAAAGATTAAGCAAATATACAAGAAAAAAAAAGAGAATGAAGTTGAAGTTATGTCCTACCTGAAGGGTGGGGTTATTGCCTGTGGCAATCTCTTCCACCCAACCCTAAAGTAGAAAAGATAATGAACTTTTGTAAGAATAATATTTCTTTATGTACTTATTCAATTACATGAAGTAATAGTCCAATTGTTATAGTGCAATAAAATTGTTCATTGTTCAATGCCTATATTTTTCTTTCTCATTGCTCAGAGAAAAAAAACCCAAGAATAGGAAATAATACTGATCATGCTTGAGCATTAGTTTAGAATTTTAGATTCACTAATGTCTTGTTTACAGTCTTGATTGCCAACAACAACAACAACATCATCCATAACAACAGCATGCTCTCCGTCATTAACAGCAGGCATGTTCCTTCATTTGTTTGTGGAATTCGCAACACTTGATTTGCGAATGTAATAATCACAGCAAATTTGGTGTTATTAAGATCTACGGCGTGAATTTATTTTCTATATTTTTTTTCTCTCTCTCTCTTTCAATAATAATGTTCCTAATGATTGATGAAATTACCTACGTACATACTTATAAAAACAAACTTGAAATTTACTTCACTTTTGAGAAAAAATATAATTGTTTATTGTATTTTTTGTTTAAGAATTTCAAGTTCTGAGAGCATACTACATAATTATAAAGTATAAATGTAAGCTCGAAACAGCTGTCCAGGTATGTTCTGATATTCATGTACGTCTAGTTCAAGTAGGTACAACTTCTCACTATTTTGTTTTTCTAGACGCATGCCAGTGCGCCAAACAACATACATATACTTACTTTAGGGTCCATTTTTGAAAATTTTGGTACCAATCATACACAAGACGAAAAAATAAATAAAAAATAACGAGGTGGACTGGTAAATATAATGGTATATCGATAGGTGCTGCTTCATTCAAACTTTGTGGTCTAAAAAATAAAAAAAAATAATAAAAACAAGTCACAAAGGAAAAAAAAGGTAATCATACACTAAAGAATTTCCTTACAAGAAGCCCAATTAAGACCTGTTTTCCAGCTGTTTTTGGAATTGATTGCCGTAGGAAATAACACTTTTAATTAAATAACCGGTCCTACCCAGGCTGGGTGAGGTTAATGTGGGTAGCTGGTTCAATTCCCAGCAAATGGAGGGTGAATCCCCCGTTCTGACTATCTCAAGTCAGGACGTTAAAACCATATTTTATATAGATTCAATGGACATCATGAAAGGAGCCTAGACATTGTATTTGGGCGTCCAAATAATTCTCTCACTTCCGATTTCTCATACTCATACTAGAAATTTATCAGAAGTTAGAAGAATGATATTTATTTTAATGCAAATATTCATGCTGCCCTCTATAATTTTGGTGGGTTGCTAAAAATCACAGCATAACAACCAGTTTTTTTAACATTTTTTTTACTTGTAAATGTGTTGTTTCAAAAAATATATTGAATCTTTTGTAATTGTTTCAGAAATTGTTTGCTTTTCAATTATTTGCATAGGTCCTATGCCATAGGAGGTACTTGTATTTTGTACAGTACAGAAACAAGTTCTATCAATTCAACTTAGCACTAGTTCGCACAAAGCCAAGAAGATTCCTGAAGACTGAACCACCTTGAGGTCCAAAGTTATTCAAATCCGGACCAAATCATGTTCGTCTAGCTTTCGCCAAGGTCAAACCAACTTGGCGAAATATTATGAAAGGAATTCGACCAGTTGGTAGTTGGTTGTCTTAATCTTCTTCTTGATCTGTGAGTTTTTCATCCGGTCCCATAACTAATAACTATGTTTAAAAGATTGAATACATAGATGAAAAGAAAAGATTGAATCTAGCGTCGATGACGCGTTGAATGTCGCGCCATCGAGGCATCTATTCTTCAACAATTTCGATCAAACCTTTGTGTCGAAAATTTTAACTTTTTTAAAAAACGTTCAATTGAAATATTTTCTTCACTGTCACTACTCTCTTTTCCAATGATCAATTCTATCTTCATACCCCAACAACGACTCTCCACTCCTCCATCATCTCCTAGCTCTTCTTATACACATACTCGCTGCATGCTCCTTAGCAATGGAAATTTCGATCAAACCTTATTAACAATTTTTATATACAGGTACAATGAAGGGGTATAATTATTTAAAAGTAAACAAAGCCTGATCAATGGTGGTGATAATGCCTTTGTCTTGGAAGGATCACCGCAAGCTAAGCAACGTCCAACAACGTGAAGACTTCGTGGTACTGGCATTCTACCTGCTACAGCTCCATTCGCAGGAAACTCACAAACCTGGTTTTCACATTAACCTAGCAGGTTTGTGGGTTTCTGCGAATGGAGGGTAACATTGCCATAGCCATATAACCATAATAATAATGTTTATTATGCATTAAATAACATCATGATCTATCTTGTTCCTCTATAAGTACGGGGTGTACCATGCAGCTAAAAGTGACGTTACTCTCAAATTAAAGAAGAATGAATTCATTATGAACATGCCATTGCCATGCCATAGGCAAGAACCTCGCCAGATTGGACATCGATTTTCATTTTTTTTCGCGAGGCTTGATTTTATTATTCTTACTTTCGTGTTATTTGAACCCACAACATGGGGATCATCAGGCAGAAATGTTTACCTCTTTGCCACGGAGATCGACGGGCATCTTTTTTTTATTATAATAATATCCTGCAACCAGGTCAGATAATCTGACCTGGTTGCAGGGTTTTTTTAGTGTAACCCCCACAGTCAACACTGCGATCTGATTTAATCTATTTTGACCAGTTGATTCTATTCGGTTTTAACGCCTTGATTTGAGACAGATAGTCAGAACGGGGGTTTTACCCTCCATTCGCTGGGAATTGTACCAGATACCCACAGCCAGCCTGGGTAGGGCCGGAAAAGACAGCCTCACGTGTTTGGAGGGGACAGAATTTTCTTCAAAAAGTCTGCCCCAACCAGGAGTCGAACTCGAGACCTCTGGACAATGGGCAGTAGTCATAACTATTACGCCACGGACGACCATCTTAACACCAGGAAATCCAGGAAACAAAACAAACAGGAAACAGAACGGGTTCAGGAATTTGTGTGTTTCGTGCTCGGAAATTAGTGACTAGATTCCTGATAGTCTAGTCAAATCTAGTCACCGACAATCTGCTTGACATCTGTAACTAGATTCCTGCGTTCCATCGGTGTGGACGAGAAAGACCAGATCAGATGACAAGTTGTTTTTAAAGTTTGTCACATTATGAAGGAGAAACAAAAACACCAACACATAATTATATTATGTAGATACAAATATTGTGATACAGGTATCCCGTTTGTGTGATTTTTTTATTTAGAAACTCTTTATTAGTAGAACATATATTATATAGACAAATAATGGTAAACATTAAATATAAAAATTGACAATATTAATAATATAAACAAGAAAAAAAATTAACAAAATATATACATATGTCCAAACTAAAGGGCGGGGTTATTGTTTTTATTGGCACCCTTAACAAGGTTGGCGTGAAGGCATCTAGCGTAAAATATGGAAGTAGAAGTGCCCGAACTAACTAATACCGACCCCGAACTAATGCCGAACCCAAAGTGAAAAAAGAAGAAGGTACGTACGGATTGCATGCTATAATGGAGAATACTCGTAAGTAGCATAACCCTGAACCCAAGAGAAGCACTTACTAAGTCTATCCCGGTAGCTCAGTGGTAAAGGTACGTACGGATTGCATGTCCCAATGAAGAATAAGTAGCATAACCTAGAACCCAAGAGAAGCACTTACTAATACTAAGTCTGTCCCGGTAGCTCAGTGGTAAAGACACGTACGGATTGCATGCCACAATGGAGAATAAGTGGCATAACCCTGAACCCAAGATAAGCACTTACTAAGTCTGTCCCGGTAGCGGTAGCTCAGTGGTAAAGGTACGTACGGATTCATGTCCCAATTAAGAGAATATTCGTAAGTAGCATAACCCTGAACCCAAGAGAAGCACTTACTCAGTCTGTCCTGGTAGCTCAGTGGTAAAGGCGGCACTGTGTGTATCCAGATATTCCAGAGGCCGCGGGTTCGAAATCCAGCCGGCACATGACAAGTTATCCTCCCATTTGAGATTTTTACCACATAATAATACGTCTTGGGCTTACTGCAGGATTAATGGGACCTCATAGTCCTAATCGGGCAGTATAAATAAGGCGATATTAATATTACTAAACATAACCTAATCAAAAGGTTTCTCAAACTTTCTGAGAACCTTGAACTTGATGACATAACGAGACTAAACTTAGGGCGAAATTAATACACAAATTCTATAACTCAAGTCATTGCTAAGCGTCGGTCTACCCACAGTACGCAATGCGTGACTTAGCGCATTAGATTACATCATTACATAGGTATTACAAAAACGTCTATTAATTCTGCCCTTAGATAGACAAAGGGGCAAATGTGTTTGAGGTGTATAGGCAACTCAAAACTATAAGAAGACTTGGCTTTGTGAAATGACGGGCGTACAGCTAGTTAACAAGTAAGGATCAAGTCCCAGGCATGATAATAATTTCAAGAATGAGTCCTATTCTAATCATGAGGAAATACTCATATCCTGTTAACCTTTGTTTATTGTAATAATTCTAATATTTATTTAATCCTTTTAGTAGATGTCACGAAACAGGTTGGGTTAAGCCTGGTTTTCAAACAAGTAACATTAAATTTTCAAATAAACATGTACCGACGAAAAATATTTAGAGATAGGTAGATTCAAATATAAATTTAATCACAGAATATATCAGCAAATCATCTTGGAAAAAAGCATAAATATTCAACATATTTTTTTACAATAACATACCTATTGTCATCTTAGTGGTAATCGTAACTTAAAAAAACTCTATGTTCATCAAAAATAACCATTGACGAAAAATTCTAAAAGATGGATCAAAACATACATTATCAAAGTATTTTTGAATAATTTATCGAAAAACTCGATGATATAGATTTAGCACAGACTGCAATACAAACTGAATTAGCAATAGAGAATTAGCAATAGCCGACCTCCGTGGCTCAGTGGTTAAGAGCATTGTTTACTGACCCGGAGGTTGCGGGTTCGAATCCCGGCCGGAGCGGAAATTTCTGACCGAAATTTTCCGTTTCCGGAATGGCATGGATGTAAAGGTAAAGTGCCCTGAAGTAATGCGAAAGCGGTTCCGGGGCACACTTACCTTTTTAAATTATTAAAATTCAAAAAAAAAAAAACAAAAACAAAAACAAAAAAAAAAAAAAAAAAAAAAAAAAAAGCAATAGATAACACCTGACCACAAGCAAGCTGAGGAAAAAAAGCAAAAAGAATAGGTCAAGTGTTCATCAATATAAAACTGATTACCAAACACTTCAGAACAAATAATGTTCAACGGAATGGAATCTGATAGAGCATTTAGTATAATAGATGCTATTAGGACTGACAGCATTATGAACAACATCATTACCAGTAATGCCTTGATCAATAGGGTGGAGCGAAATCGCACTTTTATTTTTATTTTTTAATGGAATAGTGAAAAAAAGTTGTCTATTGGTGAGAAACTTCCAAATCTGTCATAATTTTTTTCTAAAAAATCGGGAAGATGCGCCCCGAGCCCCGCCCACTTTTGCAAAATTGTCATTTATAGACACTTTTCCTATGAATTTTCTAATTTTTTTAGTAATACTTTTTGAAATAGAATAGTTGTAAATGTTTACTTAATAGAATGATTCATCATTATAAAAATAAAAAATAGTCAATTTTAAATGGTAAGTCCCGCCCCAAATTTGTCCAAATCCAACAAAATTTTCTAAAATCAGCAAAAAAGACACATATCTGCCGAATTTTCTAATTTTTCTGGGACATTTTTCCGGAACAGAATAGTATTTAAATACAAAAAAATACTATCCTCGTTTACTTAGATTAAAAAGTTTTATAAAATTTACACGTTAAGTACCGCCCCGAGCTGCACCAAGGCCGCCTAATATTCTAGTAATAAATAGGTATCTCTAGGCTCTCTACTAAGAGGATGGGCTCATGTACTGTGGTACACACAGATTTTTTTTCATTTTTCCAGGGTACTTTTACAGGACACAATATTACTGAAGTACTACTTTATACTCTTTTCGTACACTTGTAACAAAAATTGACTCATATATCACATTCTTAGTGTCGCCCCAAGTTGGTGAATTCATTAGTATATTTTTATATGCTACATGGGTAAAACACCCAAGTAATTACAATGAATAAGAACAATAAATTGATGAACGGAACATTTTCTTCATATTATGTATAATTAAAATGAAACATAAATAGTTAATAAAGGTAGGTAGGAGGTATAAAGTTATACAAAGTAAATTTGAAAGATTACAAATTACGTATTGACATTGGAAAGTACCTTTCTTTTTTAAAAAAAAACTTCAATTTTTCAAAACCGATTCGGACATTTCTAACTAAAAATTTGCTAATTTTATTTATTATTCAGGCAAAGTCCTGTTTTGTACGAAACACTGGAATCATTCTTCTGGATCCAATTTGATTCCTTATCAAACCATCTCTGGCTTCATAACCAATCACAGTGCTTGATGCATTTGTCACAAGTTTGATGTACCTTGCGACGCACTGTGTGTGGCAGGGCACATCTGGAATAAAGTTTTTGATGTTGTTGTTTTCAACAATGTTGGCCAGATCTTCGATACTGATGTCTCTTATAAGGGGGCTCAGTCACAGGAACTTCGTGCCACTATATTAAACTGCTGTAGGATGTTGCTACAGTGACTTTTCTAACATCAGGGAACCTATTTTCTTCACGTGATTTTTTAATTATTCTGCATGCAATTTCCCTTTGAACTTTGCTGTTATCTGCCAGCATAATCAACAGCAAGTTTTCAGGATGCGCGTAGAAGGCGTTTCTCTGAACAACAGGATCTACTATTTTCTTTACACTTTCATCAAGATACTTTCTTCGTTGAATGTTTGGGTCCATCGAAACAAGATGATCTATTTTTAATTGAAAACCACATTGGACCATACACCTTTAATATTAATGTAGTCAATGTCAATGTACTACGAACTGTTTCTTGTTAAACGTGATAACATTTTCGAATCTTAATACACTGATATTAATTATTTCGAGAGAAAAAAAAATCATACAAATCGTTTATCAGAGTACACTCCCTGCTTTCTGTCGACTGAGTTGTGGTAGGCATAAAACCCACGGATTTCTACCAAAATCTTGTTTTCTTTGTTTCTAATATTTAAGACCTTTTTGTGGCATTGATGGAGATGAATCATCATATTTGTAAAGGATTCTATTTCTATGATGAGTCATTATAAGAAACAGAGGATAGTATACTTGAGTGTACCACAGTACATGAGCCCATCCTCTTAGTAGAGAGCCTAGAGAGAGCTATTTATTACTAGAATATTAGGCGGTCTTGGTGCAGCTCGGGGCGGTACTTAACGTGTAAATTTTATAAAACTTTTTAATCCAAGTAAACGAGGATAGTATGTTTTTGTATTTAAATACTATTCTGTTCCGGAAAAATGTCCCAGAAAAATTAGAAAATTCGGCAGATATGTGTCTTTTTTGCTGATTTTAGAAAATTTTGTTGGATTTGGACAAATTTGGGGCGGAACTTACCATTTAAAATTGACTATTTTTTATTTTTATAATGATGGATCATTCTATTAAGTAAACATTTACAACTATTCCATTTCAAAAAGTATTACTAAAAAAATTAGAAAATTCATAGGAAAAGTGTCTATAAATGACAATTTTGCAAAAGTGGGCGGGGCTCGGGGCGCATCTTCCCGATTTTTTAGAAAAAAATTAATGACAGATTTGGAAGTTTCTCGCCAATAGACAACTTTTTTTCACTATTCCATTAAAAAGTAGAAACATCGCTCCACCCTATTGATCAATCATGTCTTCAAATCTATTGCAACATAAGAGATTAACTTCTACAACAATATTGTAGATTATTCTAGCAGGTTTACTGACGCTTCGCCAAGCCTTGGAATAGTTGGAATAAATAAATTGATAACAAAAGGGCCCTCTATATCAGCATAGAGGACCCTTTTCTTACAGTTCCCCCTGTGATGTTCTTTTTTTTGTCAACATACCGATTCATGAAAATGGCCTTCGATACCTGCATATAAACAAAACATCAGTATTGAAAATCATGAATACTCCAATATTATGTCAACTTATAATATCTTAACATTAGAAAAAAGACGAGAAATGATTGATCTTACCACTCTCTACAAAATACTTGACAGCAAAATAGATAGTCCTGTCCTTCTGAAAGAGATAAATTTTAAATTTAGTTTTAAAAAACCCAGAGCCAGCGTCGATGGCATGTTGAATACACCGGTTCCCTTCAGAACACCGAAGTTAAGCGACATCCAGCGAGGTTAAGACTTGGATGGGTGACCATTCAAATTCTAATTCTCGTGACGCTGGCTTTTCCCGGCCCCACTCAGGCTGGGTGAGGTCAATGTGAGTAGCAGGTTTGTGAGTTTCCTGCGAATGGAGGGTAAAACCCCCGTCGTGATATGACCATGGCAGTTGAAAGCGACGTTAAAACCCCACTTAAAAAAAAAAAAAAAAAAAAAAAAAAGAAACCCAGAAGTAATGAAACCTTCCAACCTCCTTTCAGACGGACAAATATAGGGTTGCACTCCCCTTTTGTGAGAATCCAAATATTCACTTATTGTGTATTATTGTTCTATAAATATTTTCATGTAATTATGTATTATTGTGTTTCTGACCCGTGAAATAAATAAATTAAAATTAAAAATTGAATTAAAAAATAAAAATTAAAGATGAGTGTGGACAGCCTGCGTCGATGGCGCGTTGAATGCACCGATTCTCGTAGGATCATCGAAGTTAAGCGACGTCCATTGAGGTGAAGAATTCGGGATGCTGGCATTCTGGCCCAACCCAGGCTGGGCGTGGTTAACATGAGTAGCAGGTTTGTGAGTTTCCTGTGAATGGAGGCTAACACCCCCGTCGTGATATGACCATGCAGTTGAAAGAGACGTTAGACACAAATTAAAAAAAAACCAAATACTGAACTGTACCAAGTACAGTTCAGTATTTGGTATTTGGGGCAATTCAGTTGAACATATGAACTGTAAATAAAGAGTATCACAAGGATTTGAACATGGTTGATCACAACCTTCAAGTCTTAACATTGCAGGACATATAGCTTAACCAGTGGTCTTGCACGATTGTTGAATGTACTTTGGAACAACTAAGATCAAATGCAATGTGACTTCCCTTTCACTTAAAACTGGATCCCAACAGAATTTTCTCACAAGTTCAGCTTTTCCGCTGAAATCATTGGAATTGTTGAACACAAATCTGACGGCAGACACAGCCATTATCTAGATAATGACGTCCAACATTCTATCACAAAGACACATTGAGAAAGAAAAAATACTAATCACAACATTCTCATCTATAATACGAGTACCTAATAAGACATTGAGTAAAACTAATAATCTTATCAATAAAGCTCTAACAAGCTAGTCAATTTGTGGGAATTTGTCCTTAGCTAAGAAATGGGTTTGATTGAAAATTACATTTTTTCTTTCCAATAAGTTGAGAATACTTTCAATTTATTCTTATCTGGTCTTTACCATCATTACCACCTTTCATTATTATTATTGTTATTATTTTAACCATGATCATTATAAGTGGCATCATAATAATATTATCATCATAATCTTCGTCATATTTGAAAACATGATCGCGATCAGTTTAATTGTTATTTATTTTAGTTACTTTTTGCCATTTAATACCATTACAATTTTCTGTAGTAATAATAATAATATAATGATTACAAATTTGAGTATTCTGATCATCCATGGTATGCTCGATAGTAAAATTTCTAGTACTTTATAACCTACTTTTATACTTTTATGTTGTGTGTGTTGTTATAAAAACTATTATTTTTATTAAAAAATATTATTACTTCTATAGGTAGGTACTATAATTTGTTGTTATCAGAATTATCAAAAACTATCAACTTTATCCTTATATTGTAATTATGATTTTTAACTAGATTTTTATTAAACATAAAAAAAAACATTATTTATATTTTTAGAACATCATCACTAGGATGACAACCCAAAACGCATGCAGCATTGGTTTTTTTTTTGTAATATTAGTTAATTATTACTTCTAATGCTATCATAATAATATGATAGCACTAGAAGGATAATATATTATTATCCTTATCATCATTATTGGCATTAATAATTGCTATACCAATTCTTATTTCCATTTCACATAAACCCACCAGCTTGGGTACGGCAGTATGGGGCAACTTACCACAGCAGGTTTCTCTCCAAGGCTGGGTCATTGGGTATTATGCAAGTACCTGGCCACTCACAAACATAGCATTGAATTCATTTATTTTAGCCAGCCACATAGCATTGAATTCATTTATTTTAGCCAGCCACATAGCATTGAATTCATTTATTTTAGCCAGCCACATAGCATTGAATTCATTTATTTTAGCCAGCCACATAGCATTGAATTCATTTATTTTAGCCAGCCACATAGCATTGAATTCATTTATTTTAGCCAGCCACATAGCATTGAAATCATTTATTTTAGCCACTCGCAGAGGTGATCTCGAGCTTTATTTGCGCTGGTCATCATAACCACCTACCTGTTGCCTTGCCAGTGGTTCTCAGATGGACTTTGAAAGTTAGAGTGTAAATAACCTAGAGATTTGTGGTTGGAATCACAAACATAGCCCATTTCAGTAAGTAATGTTATTATTAAACATGTTGGATCAACTTTTATTTACAAATAACGTAGAATATATACATACATAGAAATTAAAATTAACAAAAACTTGATCAAGGGCGGTGCTAATGCCAACGGCATTCTCTTTCAATGTTGGTAGAGATATATTTATATTTTTTTTACTTCAATTGATATAACATGTTTCATTTAATAGAGGATTTTAAAAGAGGATTCTCTTTTTTAGGTAGGCTCAACACGGATGCAACATGTCCTCTTTGTACCGCGAAACTCGCTCTTTGTCAGAAATTTTGAGATATTGTGACATCAGTGCTTGCTGTGAGATTGTGATTGAATGGTATTCAAGTGGTTAAGGCGCTAGTCTGGTAACCCTGGTAGCGGAGTGATCCGTTGGTTCGCATCCGACAAAGTGCATGAATATTTCCTCACCAATTTGAGTTTGTGACCACATAATAATAAGACTCTGGGGGTTAGGTGTTAAAAAATGGTTTGAGCATTTACCTAAAAATGGTTTTAATTAACTCTCGGTTCATTTTTTGATCAATTTTTATTGATAAGTTATTAACTATCACTAGATTATTATTTAAATTAAATGAGTAAAAATGTGAACCTATCAATTTACATTAGAAAAATTTAATGTTGGGTGGAAGAGATCGCCAGAAGCAATAACCCCGCTCTTAATTTTTCATTTTTTTTTGTATTTCTTTTATAATAATTATTTGTATTCTACATATGTATGTTTTTGTATCTAATAAATCATTGAATAATAATAGATAATAATAAAATACTGAACCCATCAAATGGTTGGTTCGACACCACCAAAACCAAATTCTTGACCAGATAGGAGATACGCCGGTGTGCAATACAATTAGCCACAAGAATGTTATGGCCCAACAGGTTAATAGTCAAGAAAAAATTGAAAGTACTTATACCAATCATTTTACAACAACTCACAAACCTGCATAAATATTTTAGATGAGGTAATTGTGGAATTCCTATACACCGACCTCTGTAAACTTAACTCCATGCTAGTACGGTACACACAATGTGTATGGAAAATACTGAGACTGCATTTGAATTCAAAAGGTCATTGAACTTCAAGTACTGTATGTAAATTTACTAGTCCCGAGATCCCGAGTTCGATCCCCGGTTGGAGCAGACTTTTCGAAGAAAATTATTCTGTTCCCTCCAAACACGTGAGGCTGGTATTTCCGGCCCTACCCAGGCTGGGTGAGGTTAATGTGGGTATACCTGGTACGATTCCCAGCAAATGAAGGGTAACACCTCCGTCCTGATCAGGACGTTAAAACCAAAATAGAATCGTTGGCGTTAGGAAGGGCATCCAACCATAAAAAAATGCTACGAACCTCAACCATGAGGTTGAACAATGCCGACCTCAATAGCAACATAAGCTAACATGGGATAAAGGCAAGGGAGATATATAATATCCTGGTATATCCTGTTTTTATAAAAAAACATATAGGTATACTTATTTAATATCTTATCTGTTTCTTTATATGTATATCTGGCTAAATTGGCTATGTCTACTATAATAGTAATGATAAAAAAAATGCAATATAGATATCGCTAATCTTTCACGCTGATTCTGCATCATTGAATCGTGATTTAGAATGATGAGGTCATGAAAAGTAAAATTCTTCAATGTTAGTTTTTTACACTTACCTACTAGTAGATTGTCTACTGACCTGGTTTTCCAAGCAATTTTTTGCTGACCAGCACAAGGTCATTCACCATTCATACATTCTCATGCACATGAATGTTATTTATATCATTGCACTGGTGGTCAAGTGGTTAACGCGCTAGTCTGGCAATCCAGGTAGCGTAGGGATCCCTGGGTTCGAATCCCATCCAGTGCATGCATTTTTCCTCCTGAATTTGAGGTTGTGACCACCATGATAATAAGACTCTGAGGGTTAGGTGGTAGAAAATGCTTTGAGTATTAATCTCGCCTGGTGGTTACCTTCCACTAAAGAGTGTTATTATTACTTCCCTATATCATTGCACTGGTAGTCAAGTGATTAACGCGTTATAGTCTGGTAATCCAGGTAGCGTAGGGATCCGTGGGTTCGAATCCCACCCAGTGCATGCATTTTTCCTCCTGAATTTGAGGTTGTGACGAATTGATAACAAGACTCAGATGGTACTTACTTAGTTTAATTTCCGTGTCCATGAGTGTTGTTATAGTGGTGGAAGGATTGATAGGGTACCTACACGTTCGTTACCAAGCCAATTTTTTCTTACGTAGAGACCGGGCGGTAAAGTCGCTGTTGCAATGTTGCATCCTGGGGACCAAAATTTTTTTGTTGTTGCATATTTGGCATCGTATTTGTACAAGAATCGATCCTATATCTTTTCTAATACTAACAACCTACCTCAAAAAGGCCATATATGGATGTCCGGTCCCTCGTTAAAATTTTGATAACAGCCACATGTGTGTTTTCGGTCCCAGAGAAAAACACAAAAACAACCACATATGGCCGTTCGGTAACGAACGTGTTAACCCTTGTGGACGCCCACAAGCAATTTTCTGGTCTCCTTTTTTTGTCCTGTGTGTGATGTGTATGTAAATAAATTTCATTTTTTAAATTATTCTTAAAATTTGGTAGCCTGATGGTTATGTTGTAGAAAATGCTTTGAGTACCCCTTAAACAATGGCTAATTATACAGGGTGTAACAGACTAAATGTAAAATCTCTTAAGGGGTGGTAGTATAGATGATTTCCAACCATTAATGTTCTATAACACTTTTGATATAACTCAGTGGTTCTCGAGATATTATTTTTTTGAATTATTTTTACAAGTCCCCTGCCGCTCGACAAAAAATGGCATCTAACTCCGTAAATACAGCAGATGAAGCAATAGATTTAACTTTTTCCATAAGATAACAATATTTCACTATTATTTAGACTAGATTTATTCTTAAAAAGTCCACACGTACTGAAAAAAATCGGCAGCAGCGGAAAATTTATCGCGAACATGAGATCCACCTGATACTTCAGCCGCCATTTTCTCAAAATACTGCCCTCATAAAGTATTAGTTTCATTTATGTAAA
Organism: Bactericera cockerelli; assembly: GCA_024516035.1. Lineage (NCBI taxonomy): Eukaryota > Metazoa > Arthropoda > Insecta > Hemiptera > Triozidae > Bactericera > Bactericera cockerelli. Next base: position 6,932,203 of record CM044964.1, read on the forward strand.
AACTTGCTTGAAGTCTTATCTTTCAGAAAATATGACACACTTGATATAAAACTTTCATTTTTTATTGAAATCAAGAGAAATAAAAAAAAGTCAGTCAGTACTACTAACTGTACCTACTAGGCTACCATCCTACTTTTACCTAGGGAACTAATTTTTTTCCTCAATTTGACAAATTATGGTTGCCATTTATTTTCCAACGGCCCAAAAGTTTGCCTCAGTAGACTCTTAACTTGGAGGTCACTGGTTCGAGTCTCAAGTGTGGCAAATTAGTATGTACGTATCCATGTATGATACTTTTAGCTGTGGTGCATCAGAAATCAATATTAATCGTAATTGTTCATTTTTTCATAAGAGGAAAGGGTCTCAATGATAAAATGGTTTGAATGAAATGAAACATAACAATGTACCTACATAGTTAACACCCACAGGTAAAGGTGGTACGGTAAATACTGAACATTCATAAGTTGGTACATAGAGGTACAAATTTATGTTAGTAGGTACCGAATTTTAATAAAACACATGGAATACTAAAATATTAAGGTCAATTAGTAGTCACCGTGGCAGAGTGAGTTAGCGTGCTAGGCGTTGCACGCATGGTGACCTGGGTTCGATCCCCAGCGGGACAGGAGTTTTTCTGCTCTGTACTTGGATGTTCGGGGTCCACTCATACCTCTTGAGGAAAAATGAGTAGTTACTTGTATGAGTAACGACCAGTGGCGGCATTACCAGAGTAAAAAGAAATGAATGTAATAGAATAATTCGAAAAGTAAAGGAGGCTCTTATTAGTGCTGCGCTACCCACAAAAAATGTGAAGAGGCCTTGTGCTTCACCACAAATAAAACCATACATACATACTAAAATATTAAGGTCAATTAATCACGATCGTGGTGTCACAATAGCTCAAACTCGTCTCAGTAAATATTTGCCATACTTGAGACTCGAACCAGTGACCTCCAAGTTAAGAGTCCGCAGCCTTATCAATGAATCGACTGAGGCTAACTTTTTGGGCAGTTGGAAAGTAAATGACAACCATAATTTGTCAAATTGAAGAAAAAAATTAGTTCCCTAGGTAAAAGTAGGATGGTAGCCTAGTAGGTACAGTTAGTAGTACTGACTGACTTTTTTTTAGTTTCTCTTGGTTCCAATAAAAAATGAAAGTTTTATATCAAGTGTGTCATATTTTCTGAAAGATAAGACTTCAAGCAAGTTTTTACATAAATGAAACCAATACTTTGTGTGGGCAGTATTTTGAGAAAATGGCGGCTGAAGTTTCAGGTGGATTTCATGTTCGCGATAAATTTTCCGCTGCTGCCGATTTTTTTCAGTACGTGTGCACTTTTTAAGAATAAATCTAGTCTAAATAATAGTGAAATATTGTTATCTTATGGAAAAAATTAAATCTATTGCTTCATCTACTGTATTTACGGAGTTAGATGCCATTCTTTGTCGAGCGGCAGGGGACTTGTAAAAATAATTTAAAAAAATAATATCTCGAGAACCACTGAGTTAAATCAAAAGTGTTATAGAACATTAATGGTTGGAAATCATCTATACTACCACCTCTTAAGGGATTTTACATTTAGTCTGTTACACCCTGTATATTAGCGCTAGCTCTTTTAGCAGGATATTATTTTGGAATAAAATACCTTTATTAGTAGTATGTCTTTTATACTGCTAACAGCATGCTATAAGTAGACCATAGCAGTCTAAAATACCCTCTTTTATAAGATATAAAATACCAATAAAAGAGGCTAATATTTAAGTAATAAAATACCGATACTATTTAGGTAGTATTAGCACGTGCTATTATCATGCTATTATGCTGTCTTTTAGCGCTGTTTTAGCGCAAGTAATAAAATACCGATACTATTTAGGTATTATTAGCACGTGCTATTATCATGCTATTATGCTGTCTTTTAGCGCTATTTTACCGGTATTTTAGCGCTTCGACGCTATTGAAGCGGTAGTGACATAATATCGCCTATAAACGTAAGACGCCATTTTTCGGTTCATTACTGATCTGTAAAATAATTGTTTCTTTTGCTTTTGTGAAAACTAAAAAATCTAAAATTCTATTTATTCTCTTGATATTATCGTTGTTCCTAAGTTGAAAACATAAATTATTTGGCCCTGTTATACCTCAAACCTGACTTCATGAAATAACCTCCTTGGATTTAAAGTGGTAAGATTTAAATATTTGCTCCAATAAAACAAACAAAAAGTTGACAGAACTTACAAAGTACCAAGTGGAAATTCACCTGCCCACAATTCAAGGCATTGTACTATAATTGAGAACTTTCATTCATCTTGCTGTGATCAAACTAATTAGCATTATCCTGGAAACCCCAACAGGAAGTCTAATTCTATTGAAGTTGCTGATTGAATACAATCATTGTCAGACTACATTGAGGTGATAAAAAATTCAACCACTTGCTAAATCTAATCCAAGAAGTCCTACTGCCTCACTGTTTGAGGAAGGAGCAACGGTGCAGCTTGAGTCTCATAAGTATCCATATCCATAGAAGCCAGAAAACTGAATTCTCCAGCTTTTCCAGCAGCTTAAAACTCCATTCCAGATTCAATAAGTAGCAATCATTGCCTGTCCAGAAATAATTTACTTTATTTTCATTTTGATCTTATAATTTTAGTTATTAGGTTTGATTTACATTAGATGAGATCTCTAGGCTTTTGTGAAGTGGTTTTTAACCAAAAAATTTAAATAAAATTGATACGTTTCCCTTGATTTTTCTTACAATCTTTATTTCATACTTTAAAGGTGTTAATCCCTCCTGAAGGTTATTTCAATCAATCAAATGTTTATTGTGAATAATAATATACAAAGTATGTGTTTCACATTTATCTTAAATTACTAATTAGATAACTTAAACTAAATAAAAACCAATGCCCCAAGGGAAACTAGTCTCAGGCATCAAGTGGCCCCGGGAAAGGGAGAAGCAAAAGGAGAAAAAGTAAAAGAGAGATAGCAAAATGTGAAGTGTGGTGATAAGAGAGCCAGTAAAGATAATGAGAGAAGAGTTGTATTAAATTTGTTATTTTCAATATTCTGCAGAATATTATTTTGAATATTCTGTATTTGTTACGAGTTCCTACACCTTGAATGAGACTTATAGTAACAACTAAATAGATCTCTGCTTGTGTTTATGAGAACACAACTCAACTCAATTTTTAATTCATCTGTATACTTTCATAGTACCTACTAACAAATCATACCAAAGAACATATTTGATTATCATCAGTATTAGTTAAAAATAAGCATTATCTTTATTACTAAGAATTGTCTTTTTTTTAAAGATGAGTGTTTCACAGCCTTTTTATTTCATAGCCATGAAAGAGGAGCTACTGTAGACACTTGTGGTCTGTGTTGTAGCCTGCCCATCCCGTAGTATGCCTCCCCTCTGATGGGCGAGAAGTGACACAATACTTCCCATTTAGGTACTGGGTCAACACGAGCGCACCGGAAGGTATCCCTTACAAACAATTGTAACCAAATTAAGAATACAAATTTTTGTCGGCATGGGGGATCGAACCCGGGACCTTCCGCATGGCAAGCGAGAGCTTAACCACTGAGCTAATCTTTTTAATGCAATTTACAGGACTATCCTAAAAGTAAACAGATTAATTTCAAAGCTGTCTTATCCATTTTGATTGAATTGTTTACCATAAGATAAGCTTTAAAACATAATTTTTGCTAAAATTGTTACTATCTGAATTATTTTTTTCCTTTTTTATTAATTTTTTTATCAATGCTTGGTAGGAAATCAATACTTTACCCCTAGTAATTTTAAAATCTGTTGCTATTATTCATCAATATGGTATCCAAAGATTCCATTCCTACCCAGCCTGATTCTGGGAAGATGTTTTAGAAATAAGTAATGGAGAACCTTGTAATGCTTCAAAACATTCAAGTAAAATCAGGCATAGTGGTTAGTTTTAACACAAAGTGCTTTTCATCCTTACATGCTTTTGAAGGTAATAAGAATAGCCATATCATATTGTTTCTTATGGTACAAATTTATTACCCATGAGCTATAGTTATTGGTCTCCTCAGTATCACATACATTTAATTAGATTTTAAAACACTAGCAATGATTAATTTAAAAAGTGTGTTCAATTGTACCTGATTTGAAATATTTTACCTACTGTTTTGTTTTGATTTTATTAAATTAGGTAGTTCTTTAAATAAATCAAATTCGCATTACTTTAAAAAATACTATGTTTTATTATTTCTTTACATATTTTATCAATAAAAGTGTCTCTGATATTAGAGTCCCAAACTCAGACACTTTTATTGATTAATTCTTTATTTGGCTTTGAAATTCAAACAGTATTCCGATATGTAAATTTTAGTGTATTCAGGTCTGAAAGTCACTTCATAAATGGTTTAAATCAAGATGGACATTTTACATAAATGATCTTCTAAAAAATGTCGCCTGCGGTTCTTTAATACGTCTGTGAGTTTGTATTGCACTATACTAGAGCTCAAATTCATAGAAATGGTGGAAATAAACTAAAAATCTGGTGTGACACCAGGAAAGCTCATCACTTGAAAAGAAGTCAAATTCCACCACTGGTGACTCAACGGTAACATTTAGCTAAAAATCAATGTAAATTTCGTAATCAGCACCTGAAAATCGTTGGATTTGATATGTCACAATCCCCGTCTAGGGTGAATAATAAAAAAGTTAATCCAAGGGACCCCCCCCCCAAATACAGGTATTGGTGATTGCATTACTTTCCTTTCTATAAGGAAAGTAAAAACTACATGGGATGAAGAAAAAAAAAAAAAAAACTTCAGAAAAGCATATATAATATACAAACTAATTAATGGTATTCTCTTTAGTAATTTATTTTTCTTCCTTGAAACTTTTTTTTGTACATTGTTTTAAGAATGCTGCTACCCCATTTGTAGTTACTCGAGTAACTAAAAATGGAGTAGCATTCTTGGAGTAAAACTTTGTAAAAAAGAAAAGTTTTAAGGAAGAAAAATAAATTACTAAAGAAAATCCCATTATTTTATCATGATAATGATCTGCTAAAAACGTGCTAGAGTAGCGTGCTTTTAGCATTCTTCATGAGAAGCTAAAATTATGCTAAAAGCGCCAGTATAGTATCGTAGAATAAAATGCTACTAAAAGAGATATTAAATAGTAATAGTATTACAATATAAGATCAAATAAAAGAAAGAAAAATAGCATACATTAAGCGTAATTTTAGCATCTGCTAAAAGTAGTATAAAAGTAGTAATATTAGAAGGCTTTTAGCGTAACAATAGCAGATCAACTAGTGCTTGGGTATAATAGTGCGCTAAAAACGTGATAATAGCACGCTCATACATTACGTGATAATAGCATACATTAAGCGTAATTTTAGCATCTGCTAAAAGTAGTAATATTAGAAAGCTTTTAGCGTAACAATAGCAGATCAACTAGTGCTTGGGTATAATAGTGCGCTAAAAACGTGATAATAGCACGCTCATACATTACGTGATAATAGCATACATTAAGCGTAATTTTAGCGTCTGCTAAAAGTAGTATAAAAGTAGTAATATTAGAAGGCTTTTAGCGTAACAATAGCAGATCTACTAGTGCTTGGGTATAATAGTGCGCTAATAACGTGATAATAGCACGTGCGCTATTATACCCAAAAATGGGATAATAGCACGCAAAGAGCGGTCATAGCCATGCTATTAGCGTAATATAATCCTGCTAATATTGTGATAATAACGTGCTTAGCACATGCGCTACAGAATACCTGAATATTCTTTAAGTACGATAGTATCGTGCTAAAAGTATCTTTTTTGTTTAGGGGGGTATTAACCTCGCCTGGTGGTTACCCCTCACTATTCTCACTAAAGAGTGTTATTATTATTATTATTATTTATCTATAGCATTGCACTGGTAGTCAATTGGTTAACGCGCTAGTTATACGATGAAAACAAAGTGTATTGAAAAAAAAATGCAAATAATTATTATTATTATTATATCTCTATCTATAAAACTCAAATCTGTGCGGGTCTGACCGGCTAACTATGTCCTCTTAGGGGTTGTCTGTTAACAATTCCACAGCCCAAACGGTAACAGATATTGAAATTTTCATGAGAGTTGACCCCCCCTAAACCACCGTCAACCTAAACTAGAAAAAGTGTCAAAGTTAAAATATCTATTACCATTCGATCCCCGGCGAGGCAGGATTTTTTCTGTTCTGTACGTACTTGAGTGTTCGGCTGTTCGGGGTCACTTATACCTCGTGAGGAAAAATGAGTAGCTGCTTTAATGTTAGCAGCCACCAGTGGCGGAATTATAGGCAAACATAAATACCCCTAAAAGTACAAAAGATATTGTACTTCAAGGGGATTGTAATGAAAAAACTGTAGATTGAAATTAAATACATTCCTAGAAAAATAAAAAAATAAGATAGTGGGATAATAAAGTTATGGAAAAGTCCTGTAATTCTGCGCTACCCACTATAGTTGTGATATAATAACAAAAAGAAACACATGTATTTATTTATTACCATTTTCAAGGCATCGGGATTTTCTTGTCCAATAATGATAAATAAAATCATAGCGAAGCACGGGTGAAACAGGTAGTTATTCATATTCTTGATAAGTCATAGCTGTTAATAGCTCAGACTAATTATGACATAATGTCTAACTGTTTTGCCCTGTGACCTGGATTCAAACATAAACAAAACGTTTTATGCGCTAGATAGAAATCTCAATAAATGGATAGAAATATTAAGAATATCATAATACAACCAACCATCTCTACTGTAAACCACCTCAGTAGCTTGATCGATAGGGCGGCGGACTTTTAACCTGGAGGTTGGTGGTTCAAGTCCCGGTTTAGGCGTAAATTTAGAGAAGCGAGTTTGTGTAGTTGTGATATCACGAATGTGATTGACACAAGTATGATAACTTAACTTTAACCTTCTCCACTGTAAGGTAATAGGTACCTATCATCAATGCTATTTCCCACCATAACGAGCTGAACCTAAAAATAATTAATAATAATAATACTCTTTAGTGGAAAGGTAACTACCATCAGGCAAGGTTAATGCTCAAAGCATTTTCCACCACCTAACCCTCAGAGTCTTATAATTATGTGGTCATAAACTCAAATTAATGAGGAATAATTCATGCACTGGGTGGGATTCGAACCAACGGATTCCTACGCTATCTGGATTTACAGACTAGCGCGATAACCACTTGACTACCAGTGCACGATTCAACATCAGATATGATTGTTAACCTAAGGCAGGAGCTTGGCCGCAGTGTGCGGTCGATTTCAACTAAAAGTTTCGTGTTAGGTATATGAAATAAATTTTCATACCAAGTTTCAAGACTCTATAGCCTTTATCGTTCTCGAGATATTGTGTTCACAGACAGACAGACAGAGACACACACGGACGTTCGGACCAACTGTTGAAAACATCTTTTTTGGTATCCTGAGGCTTTATCCTGGTATATTCGTTCAGAAATGTGATAAACTGGTTAGGTTTTCCTTATAATAGAATGAGGAAAGTAAAAACAATTGAAAAGATTTCCTGATTGATACGAGGTATGCAGATAGGTGATAGGAGGTAGGTCCTATCTATGTCCTATTTGCCCATTTAATATTTATATGGTAGGTAGCTATCTGTCTTCCATAAATAAAAATCCTGCTACGCACATAGAGTTCATCTCTTGATTACCTAATATAAATCTTCACCCGTGATTCCTATCATTCTTCTCTTCACACTTAATCAGACACATCAAAAGAGACTTATTGTTGTTGTTGTTGTTGTTGTTGTTATTATCACCATAAAGCAGCGATCACCAACCAGTGGTCCACGATGATCTAGTGGGTGGTCCGCGGAGCCATATCGGAGAAGATCAAGTCGAAAGAGTCATAGTTTACGCATCATACTAAAATTTGACAAAAAAGCAAAATCTATCGAAGCCGAAAACGTCATATTTTACGCATTTTACTAAAATTTGACAAAAAAGCAAAATCTCTCGAAAAGAAAAATGTCATTGTTAATAAAAAACTAAACAAATTATCAGCCCAAGTTCCCTCTATGTATTATGCACCGAACGTCAAAGTACCAAGTACCCCCATTTTCCCCTAATAGGTATGTTTAAGTATTAAGAAAAAACAAATTTCGCTGGTGGTGGTGGTAGTGGTCCACCAATTTTTTTTTTTTTGATGGGTTAATGGTCCGTAGGTTTGGGCCCGCTGCCATAGATAATTACAATCATTATTATTAGTATTATTATTATTATCCTAGATACTTACACATATATTGATTATTATTATAATTATCCTAGAGACTTACACTTATATTGGTTATTATTATTATTATCCTAGACTTCCTAGAGACTTACCTAACTAATCATCCTGAAAGGGAAACTTCTGGTAGCACATTACCAGAGGTACCATCATAGGATGTATGTGTTGCACACATGCGCGGATATAGCCCTCTTGTACTGGGGGGGCACAATCGCACAATATACCTAACTAGCAAGCCGCTTCGCAAGCCTATCGCACGCACACATACACACACACACACCCACACACACATACACACACAAATGTCAATATTTTTCGTGTCACCCATCCATTTCTTGTCCTTACTGGAGCTCAAGAATGGCTCATCAGAATTTCGCGATCAATATGTAAAATGAAGACTCCAACCCTTGCAAAAACATTCTCGCTTTGAGTTGATAGGTCGTCAGGACAAATTTCGAGAAAAATGTCATTCAGGTCAAAAAACGTAAATACATTTTGTTTACCCATCCATTTTATGTCCTTACTCAACGTAGCTCAAAAACGGCTCATCAGATTTTCGTGATTGATATCTTATATGAAAACTTGAACTTTTGCTTAAAACTTTCTCTTTTTCGGTTGATACGTGACGATTTATCGTGACGGCGCCACGGCGTCACGATAAATTTTGAAAAAAAAAATTAATTTCGGTCGAAAAATGTGATTTTTTTGTGTCACCCATCCATTTTTTGTCCTTACCCAGTGTACCTGAACCCTGGAGATTAGAGATAAATTCCCTGATCCAAATGGACCTATAGGTAAAATTTCAGGTTATTTAGTTATTTCTTATTGATCTTAGAATTGGGAATTATTTTGGGTCCCGTGCTCCCCTAACTTATTGAGATCTTTTTTTTTTTAACGGGATTAGTTTTAGAATTGGGAACTATTTTGGGTCCCATGCTCCCTTACTTATTGAGATCTTCTTTTTAACGGGATTAGTTTTAGAATTGGGAATTATTTTGGGTCCCGTGCTCCCTAACTTATTGAGATCTTCTTTTTAACGGGATTAGTTTTAGAATTGGAAATTATTTTTGGTCACGTGCCCCCCTAGCTTATTGAGATTTTTTTACGGGATTAGTTTTAGAATTGGGAACTATTTTGGGTCCCGTGCCCCTTTCCTTATTGAAATCTTCTTTTTAACGGGATTAGTTTTAGAATTGGGAACTATTTTGGGTCCCGTGCCCCAACTTATTGAGATTTTTTTTACGGGATTAGTCTTAGAATTGGGAACTATTTTGGGTCCCGTGCCCCCCTAACTTATTGAGATTTTTTTTTTTACGGGATAAGTTTTAGAATTGGGAACTATTTTGGGTCCCGTGCCCCCTTACTTATTGAGATCTTTTTTTTTAATGGGATAAGTCTTAAAATTCAGCATTATTTTGGAGCCCGTGCCCCCCTAACGTATTGAGATCTTTTTTTTACGGGATTAGTCTTAGAATTGGGAATTATTTTAAGGCCGGTGCCCCCCTAACTCATTTTTTATACGGGGTTAGGTATAATGATTTTTTTTTACGGGATTAGTATTAGAATTGGGAATTATTTTGGGTCCCGTGCCCCCCTAACTTATTGAGACCTCTTTTTATTCGGGATTAGTCTTAGAATCGGGAATTATTTTGGGGCCCGTGCCCCCCTAACGTATTGAGATCTTTTTTTTTACGGGATTAGTCTTAGAATTGCGAATTATTTTAAGGCCGGTGCCCCCCTAACTCATTTTTTATACGGGGTTAGGTATAATGAAATTTGAGAAACACCGCTTACCAAAAAAATCTGGGGGGGCACGTGCCCCCCGTGCCCCCCCCTATATCCGCGCATGGTTGCACATGCGTAGTTCGCTAATATACAGGGTCAACTTTTTTTAAATTGCAGTGTATACAGGAAAACTGACTTCATAGGACGTGTGTAAGCAGGAAAACTGAATAAACAGGACGTCTGTAAGCAGGAAACCTGGATAAACTGGACTTGTGTAAGGAGAAAACCTGGAGAAACAGGACTTGTGTAAGCAGGAAACCTGGATAAACATGACTTGTGTAAGCAGGAAACCTGGAGAAACAGGACGTGTGCAAGCAGGAAACCTGGATAAACGGAGTGTAACAGCTGGATAACTGGAGTGTGTAAGCAGGAAACCTGGATAAACTGGACTGTGTAAGCAGGAAACCTGGATAAACTGGACGTGTGTAAGCAGGAAACCTGGATAAAATGGACGTGTGTAAGCAGGAAACCTGGATAAACATGACGTGTAAGCAGGAAACCTGGAAAATGGACGTGTGAAGCAGGAAACCTGGATAACAGGAATGTGTAAGCAGGAAACCTGGAAAACAGGACGTGTGCAAGCAGGAAACCTGGATAAACTGGACGTGTGTAAGCAGGAAACCTGGATAAACTGGACGTGTGTAAGCAGGAAACCTGGATAAACATGACTTGTGTAAGCAGGAAACCTGGATAAACAGGACGTGTGCAAGCAGGAAACCTGATGGATAATAAGGACTTGTTTAAGCAGGAAACCTGTATAAACAGGACGTTTGTAAGCAGGAAACCTGTATAAACAGGACGTTTGTAAGCAGGAAACCTGGATGAAACAGGAATTGTGTAAGGTAATTTGAAAAAACTCGAGGTCCTTGTGCAGGACAAATATTGCCGGTCCTTTGAGTTCTTATTATTTACGTGTCAAGATTTTTTTTTTTTGCATGGCATTCTTCTATCATGGATTGCCATAAGCAAACGTCCAGATTTGAATAAAACTTTATTTACGTAAGAATATTAAAATCATAGATAACATTGAAAAAAGTGAAAGATGTACAACAAAAAGTAAGAAAAATGGAATATTTGATGAAATAAGTTATGTATATCCAAGTTTTTGATTACAATTTTGTTTTCTCAGTATTGAGCAACGCAATGGCTTTACTGTTTGCTGTGACTAGGTTCTTCAATGGTTATACAGCTCTCAATTAGGCATTGATATGATCTTCATTTTAAATCCATGTTAAAATTTGTTACATGTCCAAATGTAAATTAAAATAAGAATTGAAACAAAAGTGGAAATGATATATAATGAATTAGAGAAAATTCTTATTACAAGTGGACACAAAAACCTTCAATAGTAAATGCCTTATTAAGCATCAAGAATAAATAAAAAAATTATATGAGGATTAGTAGTATTAACCAATTGATGATTATGTTTACAATAGAAGAAAAAAAATCATCAATTTTAGCTTTCAATGAGTTTGTGGATGGAGCATTAATAATGGTATCAGTTAATGAATTCCAGTTACAAAATACCCTGTTACTAAAAAAATATTTTCTAACATCTTTTTTATTTTTTAGAATGACCTCTGGTTGATCAAATTAAAAAAATCCTTTTTTCGTGGTTAATTCTACTAAGTCACCCTGTATTTCGCCCGCAGAATCTGCTAACACAAACACTAGAGTCATGCTAACACCCTGGTCTTCGTAATCAATTTTCCTTTCATACCGCCAGAATAATTGAGAAAAACAAAGAGCGTCGATGGCACGTTGAATACCAATTCTCGTGCTGACACTGAACTTAAGCAACGTCCAGCGAGGTTAGGATATGGATGGGTGACGACTCAAATTCGAAGTCTCGTGATGTTGGCTAACGTAGGCAGAGTGAAATTAATGTGGGTATAGGTAAGTTTCCAACGAATGGAGGGTAAAACTCCCATCATCATTATTATTGAGTAGTATCGTTGTTTTTGCGAGCGATGGTCTCCAAACTTGATATTTTCATCAAGGCGTCCTCAGCGCTAGTATCGCAAAAAAGTCTCTTCTCCTCGTCCCTCACCCGTGTCAAATGTAAACATAAACATAAAAATATCAAAATGTAAAAACATAAATAGACCGCGAGAAATACTCTACTCATTTGCGATGGTGTCGCGCTATGTGGCCTTTCCATGCAACTGGGTTTCGCTTCCACACGTTTTCGCATATAGTTATAGTTTCGCATATAGTTTACAGTCGCAGATAATTTCCAACTCCAAGATAGAACTATGTCTCAAATTCACAAGTTTGGTTTAAAAGTTGCCTCATCAATCAGAATAACAAATAATACCTAATTATCTAACTCTAATGAACTCTTTCTACCTCTACACTTTACGTAAGAAGAGACCTTCAAGAGAGAGAGAGAGAGAGAGAGAGAGAGAGAGAGAGAGATGATAATTTGGATTCTGTGCACGGTAGAGACGTGTACTGACCGATTTACAGGGTAAAATAACAAAATAAAAATAAAAATAAAAAAATCAACAAAAAGAGAGTAGGTCTTCCTACCCACCTATAACTTAATTGATAATAGGTAATAATAGAAATAATAATAGCCTAATTTATACTGCCCGATTGAGACCATCCCATTATTCCAGCAATAAGCCCAAACGTGGTAAAAATCTCAAATGGGAGGATAACATGTGTCATGTCCCGGCTGAGTTTCGAACCCGCGACCTCTGGATTACCAGACCCCCGCCTTCACCACTGAGCTACCCGGACAGACTACCCTATATAAATTTCTTGTCTTAGAAATCGGAAGTATTGTTCGTTTTTTGTTAAGTACATTCCTTGTAACGCGCAAATCTCAGAAATTACTGAACGGTTTTTTTTCTGTTTATTCTCATGATTTAAACCAAAATACGTAATGGACGTGAAAAGACGCGTCTGACATTATTTCTTGTGTCACCCTGTATATGTCTGTAATTCCACTGGTTCTGCAGTGACCCTGACCCCGGGTCACTTTCAGTTTTTTAATTCGTCATTCACGATTCCCTATAGAAATCTCGGAAAAGTTATCTTCACGGTAAACTATTTGCAATTCTGTTTGTTCGATAGCAGCGTTGCTAGGTAACGTGCAAGGTGCAAGCGTTGCTAGGTTACGTAAAGTGTTGCTAGGTTACGTGCAAGCGTTGCTAGGTAACGAGATATTGTTGCTAGGTAACGAGATAGTGTTGCTAGGTAACGAGATAGTGATGCTAGGTAACGTGATTACGTTGCTAGGTAACGAGATAGTGCTGCTAAGTAATGAGATAGTGCTGCTAGTTGAAGTGGTTATGTTGCTAGGTAATGTGATTGCGTTGTTGGGTTAGGTGAAAGGGTTAATAGGTGACGCGATTCTGTTGCCATGTAACGAGATTGTACTGCTAGATAACATGGAGCGTTGCTAAACATCGCGATTTTGTTGTTAAGTGATGCGACTGCGTTGCTAGGTATCGTCACATACGTGACTATGTTGCCAGTTGACACTGTAGTGTTGCTAGGCAATTTGATTGCGTTGGTAGAGTAAATAAATATAATCGTTGTTGTGCTCAGCTTAACCACTTTGCCTGATCATACCTATACAGTGGAACATGATTATAATAGAACTAACGGGACAGATCAAAAAGTCAATTAAAAAGAGGTTTCTAATATAGCCAGTTCTCTATTACACATAAACAGGGGACGCAGGGACCTGACATTTTCTCTATTATAAAGAGTTTTCAACTATATCCGATTCCATTTTACCTATCTGAAAATTTGGTTCAACTGTTTTTAAAATTTGAAAGTTTGATAAATTAAATTAGCTGTAATAAGAACTAGAAATTATTATACGGTTAAAAAAATCAAATAATTACAAGGTAATGTAAAAATCAAAAAAAACTGTTCTGATCATTGAATATTTGTTTATTTAAACCAAAATCTTCGATGTTGGGGTCCACCTTTCGCGGTAACCTTTTTTTGAACTTGTGGCTAAACAATTAGCCACTGGCGTTGGGTGTACATTTCATTCCCAAACAAATTTCAATCAGCATAAAAAAATCAATTTTAAAGATAGAACGAATTTTTTTTATGGATATGTATTGTATTCTGATATGGATTGAGCCATTAATTACATATTGCGAGTCTTGAACTATGAACTTGAGGTGCAAATGTTAATTTTTCTATCTGATATCCCATTTAGATTTTGAATTAGTATTTCATATTTTTTATTGGTATTCTTTAGTTTTATCTTATATACATCTAATATTAGTTATGATATGAGGAATGTATAATTCTGTGGTGATTTATTGTTATATAATTCACGACATAGGTGAAGGTGGCTTTAAAATTAAGTTTTGCTGAATATGAATTTCAACTAGATTGTCTAAGGCTCTAAGGTGAAGCGAATTTTTAATGTAATCAAGCTCGCCGGGAGGCGAGCGTTCGTCAAGTAGCGCCAGCCAACCGGCCTATATTAATACGAAACAGAGCTTATATGTATTTTCTTTTATTGTTTTCGACCACTTCCCGCTAACTTTTAGCAATTTTTAATTTTTTATTTTATATTTCAATAGTACCTATCTCATAATATTTTTTGTATAATATTTAAACCTACTAGCCTTGTCAGCAACGATCTGTGGATTTTGCGGTTTTAAAAGCTGGGTTTCGCTCTCATATTTAATAGGTACGAGAGTGAAACATTAAGCCCCTACAGGAAATATTCGCTAAACTTTGCAGGTAATCCCCAGAAACAATTAGTTTTCCCCGATTTTCGTTAACCCTTTGAGTCTATTTATCTGATCCGGTTGCACGGGTGAAAACTTTACAATGAACACGGCTTTAAATATTTCATTTTATTTTTTTTTTTCTTGCATTGTGTATAACAATTATTTACATTGAAAATCATCAATAAAACATTGCATTAAATTGGAAAAAAATCATTGTGACCAGTTGTTTCTTTTTGGTTTTAACGTGCTAATTGAAACAGGACAAATAGATAGTCAGGACGGAGGTTTTATCCTCCATTTGCTGGAGATCGTACCAGCTAGCCACATTAACCTCACCCTGCCAGGGTAGGGCCGGAAATGTCAGCCTCACGTGTTCGGAGGGAACAGAATTTTTTGTTCATGTAGTAAAACTTCTCATTTTTCTGATTACACTGACTAAAATAGAGAGGTTAGTTGATGGCATGGCTATTATAACTATTACCTGCTGATGAGAGCAAATAAGCTCGAAAAATCGGTCCAGGTACGATCTGATATTCATGTACATCTAGTACAACATTTCTGTTTATACTGTTATATTTGAAAAGGTGTGGGGTTTTAGCAATTGATCATGGAAAGTATGTTAAGCCTACTTAAGAGGTGTTAACAGCACGCAACGTTATTTGTTGAGGGTATAAGATACAATATTATTATTATATTACGCTTTATTAGGTAAGGACAAAGTACAATATTGACAGAACAATACAATGAAATTATAAGGAAAAAAAAATAGATAAAAAAAAGAGAATAAAGCTAATGACCTACCTAAAGGGCGGGGTTATTTCGTGTGGCAATCTCTTCCACCAACCTTTTATACAATACAATACCATACAATACAACACAACACAAAATACAATACTCTGTTTATCCTGCAAGAATGAAACAAAAAATGAGTCTCTATAAAAGCACAGAAATAGAGACAAGAAAGCGTCAAAGGGTTAACGAAATCGATCTTTCATAAATCGTTACCTGCGGGTTAACAATACGTCATGGTGAAATAATTAGACGAAGCATTATAAACTTTCCTGGAACATTTGCTTCATAATGAAGGAAGAGAGAGTAATGAACATAGAGAAGAAGAAAGAGAGAGAGAGAAAGATAGAGAGAGAGAAAGAGAGAGAGAGAGGGGGAACATTTGCTTCATAATGAAGGTAGAGAGGAAGAGAGAGTAATGAACATAGAGAAGAAGAAAGAGAGAGAGAGAGAGAAAGATAGAGAGAGAGAGAGAGAGGGGGAACATTTGCTTCATAATGAAGGTAGAGAGGAAGAGAGAGTAATGAACATAGAGAAGAAGAAAGAGAGAGAGAGAGAGAAAGATAGAGAGAGAGGGGGAACATTTGCTTCATAATGAAGGTAGAGAAGGGAATAGGGAAGAGGATAAAGAAAGAGAGGAAGAGAGAGAGAGAGAGAGAGAGAGGGAACTTCATATTGGAGGTAGAGAAAGGGATAGGGAAGAGGATAAAGAAAGAGAGGAAGAGAGAGAGAGAGGGAACTTCATATTGGAGGTAGAGTAGAGAAGGGGATAGGAAAGAGCATAAAGGAAGAGAGGAAGAGAGAGTAATGAATATAGAGAAGCTGCAGGAGAGAGAGAGAGATAGAGAGAGAAAGAGAGGGAGCATTTTGGACCTTACTTGGGACTTGAACCAGCGACCTCCAGGTTACGAGTCAGCTACTGAGGTCGCGGTGGGAAGAAGATTAATGTGTGTGCTAAAACATTTACTAAGGACACTAAATATCCCGCTGTCCTTGAGGTGTCCAATTATCTCAGACCTTTACAAGCTCGGGTGCAAAAGGAAAGTTGGAAAAACTTTTGGAAAAATACGTACTGTATAGTTTTTTTGCAAAACTTTTTTTTATAAACTTTTATTTGGAGCGTTTTTAGAGTTTGCTATCTCCTGAAGTAATTTGGTTCATAAAATATTAGTTTAGGTAGCGTAGGGATCCGTTGGTTCGAATCCCACCCAGTAATTGATGAAACTAATAATAACAATAAAACATCCAGAGATCCTGAGTTCCATTCCCGGTTGGAGCAGACTTTTTCTGCAGAGGCACACAACCAAAGTTGCTCAGGGGGTTAAGAAACATCCAGAAATTTGGAAGAAAAAAAAATCGTAGCAAATTTTACTCTCGAGAAAAAATTGAGAGTTAGAAATCGGAGGTATTACTTCCGATAAATTTCTAATATTAGAAATCGGAAGTATTGTGTTCGTTTTTGTAAAAAAAAATATTTTTTTGCTCCGATTTCAATTTTTTTCATATTTCTGGACGTTTCATAACCTACTGAGTAAATTTGGTTTTGTGTCCGTCTGTCGGTCTGTCGGTCTGTCTGTTAAAACGATTCCTTGTAACGCGCAAATCTTGGAAAATACTAAACCGATTTTGATGAAATTTTGCACACATCTAGGAGACATTCTGTAGATGGTCCCATTTTAAATTCATCGAATTCATACAAGCAGTTCTGGGTGAAAAAGACCACGCGCCTGACCACTAACTTTTTACTTAAACGCTTATATCTCTTGAACGGTACACCCGATTTCGATGAAATTTTGTAAGAATATGCATATTATTGTTTTACATAGGTTATTTGTATTTATTTTTAAAATAATTATAAATTGACTCTGATATTTAAGAAAATCCGAAATTTTGGACAAAAAAGTAAAAAAAAATTGAAATCGGAGCAAAAAAATATTTTTTTACAAAAACGAACACAATACTTCCGATTTCTAATATTAGAAATTTCTCGGAAGTAATAAGCACTACGAATTGCCGATACAGAATTTTTTGTGGAATTTAGAATGTAGAAAAAACGATATTCTACCATATAAAACAAATTTTAAGAAAATCGGTTGAGCCGTTTTGGAGATACAAGTAATTTTCTATAAAATCTCAAAATTGGCACGTGTTTACAATGTGAAGCAATCACGAGGAAGTATTGTGTCCATAATTGGCAGTGTTTTTTTTTTTTTTTTTTACAATAATGTGTTCGTTATTGTTAAAAAAAAAAGAACACAATACTTCCGATTTCTAATATTAGTATTCATTTCTCGGAAGTAATATCTAAAATAATTTTTTTATAAAACTTTCTACAGCTCGGTTTAATGTTTTGGTTCGCAGTATTAAACTCGATTATAATACGCCCAACTTTTTTTGTTTATCTCTTTCGAAAAATAAAAACTCTTTCAAGGAAAAAGAATGGAAAATAAGAAAACTTGTTAAAACTCTTAAACCCCTGGAGGATTTTAAAAGTTTGACCTTTGAAAAAAATAGAAAAGGCAGAGAAAAAGAGAAAACTAAATACGACGGGAAAAAAACTTGGAGAAATCCGGGCAGAAGATATAGCACTAATGAAAACAAATGGCCGGGGGGTCTAACATGAAATTTGGTTACACAAATTGGGTACAAGATATTATAAGCTTGGATAAATGTGTCTGGGGTGTTAATTAAGTGAAGAAGACACTTTAGCTAGAAGAATGGGCGGGGTTATTGTCGTTGGCGTTCTCTTCCACCCAACCCTTGAGTTTCCAGAGAACGGAAGGGGAACCCTTGTTGTTGTAGCCAGCTTGGCTACAGCTGGAGGGGTGAGTGATGGTCTCCAGCCAACTTTATTTCAAAGTTGGCTCGTCCTGAACCACATATTTCTAGGTGCGATCATTCATCATGAGGACTTGGACTTTTCTGTACAAGCCATTAAACCCTTAGGAAACTGCAAGCTAGCCTGGCTTGTAAGGGTTGGCTAGTCTGTTCTCTGTTTATAGTCCTCTAGCGAGACACTGGTCTTCTCCCTGTTTAAAGTCCCCCAGCCAGACAAGTAAATCATTCGTCTGGGATGTTAAAAAGGCATTCAGCAAAAAAAAAAAAAAAAAAAAATGAAGCAAAAGGAGGATACAATGGAACAAACGAGGCCAGTTATAAGGAGTTGCGGAACTGCAGCAACCCCAGACAAAAGAGAAAAAGAGAGGATTTTCTCAAGTCCCAGCTCGTACATAATGAATTATTAATGCATACCTATTATTATTAATTTACACTTTATTAATAGGTATATATACATTACCTATACAACACAGATAATAATACAAATTTATACACAATGAGAGAAAAAGTAAAATGAGAAAGAAAATTAAGATAAAAAATATATACGAGTATACATTTGTCCTAACTAAAGGTCGAGGTTATGGCCTTTGGCAATCTCTTCCACCCAACCCAACTACATAGGTATTATGATTGGCATGGTATATAGATATACAAACTCCAACTCTTCAGATATACTGAAAGAAAGACTCTAGAGAGTCAAGTTCCTGAAGAATACGTTGTTGAGGTATAAGTTAGCGGTGTTGCCATGTTACATTTTTTTCTGTGTTCAACAAATAGAACGGACTTTTCAATGCCTGAAGATTTGCCAACGCTGCACTTGGGCCCTAATTAATAGTAGCTAGTTACCTATGCAATTGTCTGTCTTGAACTTTGGTGTTGGGAGGGAATTGTTAAGTGAGTTAAAGAATTCACTAATGAAGAGAGGGAATTGTTGTGTGAGTGAAAGAAGAAGTCACTAATTATGACAAGACGGGAGAACGCGGGAGGAGAGAGGGAGGGGGAAAGAGAGGGAGGGGGAAGGAGAGAGAAAGGGAGGGGGAGAGAAAGGGAGGGGAGAGAGATGGAGTGGGAGGGAGGGAGAAAGAGGGGGAAGAAGAGAAAGAGAGTGAGGGAGCTAGAAGAGGGAGGAGAGAGGAGAGAGAGAGAGAGAGAGGGGAGAGAGAGAGAGAGAGAGAGAGAGAGGGGAGAGAGAGAGAGAGAGGGAGAGAGAGAGAGGGGTAGAGGGTAGAGAGAGAGAGAGAGAGAGAGGTAGAGGGGTAGGAGAGAGAGAGAGAGAGAGAGAGAGAGGGAGGGAGAGAGAGAGAGAGGAGGGGACGGAGAGAAGGGGGTAGAGAGAGTGAGGGGACCTAGACAGAGAGGAGGAGAGAGAAGAGATGAGAGGAAGATTAATAGGGAAAGAGTTAAAGAGGGAAAGAATTATATGATTGAGAGAAAAGACAAAGATAATTAATATAGAAAGGGCGAGAGAAAAAGAGCGAGACAGATAAAGAGAAATAGAAAGAGAGAAAGAGAAGAGAGATAACGGCAGAGAGAGAGACAGAGATAGAGAGAGAAGGAAAGAGAGAGGGAGTAGAAAGAGAGAGAGAGAGAAAGAGAGAAGGAGTAGACCAAAAAGAGAGAGAAAGATAAAGAGAAAGAGAGAGAGAGAGAGAAAGAGAGGGAGGAATAAGTAGCAGAATAATTTGATTGTGCTGGTATAGGGATAGAAAAAGAACATATAAAGGAAAATTATAGTAGTGAGAGAGGAAGCAAAAAGGAGAGAAAAATTGAAAAAGAGAGAGAGAGAGAGAGGAAGAGAGAGAGGGGAAGAACCAAAATAAATCAAAAAATAAAGAGAAAGTGAAAAATTGTGAAAGAAAAGAGAGAGGGAAGGGAAAAAGAAAAAGGGAAAAGTAAGAAAGACTCAAATATAATGAGAAAGAAAAATTGCAGAGAAAAAGAGAGCGAGAGAAATAGCGCGCAATTAGCTCAGTGGTTAAGCAGTCGCTTGCCATGCGGAAGATCTCAACTTCGATCCCCCGAGCTGATAAAAAAATTGTATTCTAAATTTGGTTACTGTTGTTTCTGAGGGATACCTTCCGGTGCGCTTGTGTTGACCGAGCACCTAAATGGGAATCGCCCATCAGAGGGGAGGCACACTACGGGATGACTATTGGGTAGGCTACAGGCTACAGACCACAAGCGTCTACAGTAGCTCCTGTTTCATGGCTACGAAATAAAACAGGCTGTGAAACACTCATCTTTAAAAATTTGAAGATAGAAAGACGAAGGGGGGTAAAATTAAATGGACAGAAAGAAAGAGAAAAAGAGTACTATAAATTAGAAAGAAAGGTGTAAGAAAAAGAGAGGGAGAGAGATAGAAAGAGAAAGAGAGGGAGAGAGATAGAAAGAGAAAGAGAGAGAGAAATAGAGAGAGAGAGCGATAGAGAGTGGGGAATCATTTGCGAGATTAAAGCAGGGAATGAGATAAGATGAATGGGAATTTTTATTTTCCAAATTGACTTTGTTTTCTAGCAGCGAGGGAAAAAGAATTACTGTCGATTTTTCTTTTGTTTCATTAGAGCGAAAAATATTCTCGTTGACTCATGCAAGAAAGAATAGTGAGAGAGAAAGAAATATAAAGTATATAAGAAGGGAAAGAGAGAAAGAGAAATAAAAGGTATATAGGAAGAGGAAAAGAAAGAGAGAGAGAGAAAGAATCTCTGTATCATTTTTATCACTAAGAAATGATAGAGGGATTAATAAAGCAAAAGAGACAGAGAGAGAGAGAGATAGAGAAAGAAAGAAGAGAAAAAAAGAAGAGAATGAGATAATTATTTGAAGAGAGGGGAAAGAGATATAAAAGTGAGTGACAGAAAGAGAGAGAGAGAGAGAAAAAGAAAGAAAGAAGAGAATAAAAGAAGAGAATGAGATAATTATGTGAAGAGAGGGTAAAGATATAAGAGTGAGTGACAGAAAGAGAGAGAGAGAAGGAATTTAAAAAGAGAGAGTATAGTAATCTATTCTCTCTCTCTCTCTTTTTCGTTCTTTCTTTCGCTCTCTTCCCCTCTATCTCTTTCTGTCTATTTATATCTCTCTCTTTTTTCTCTTACCGAGAAAATTTTCACATAAATTTTCCATTGAGCTTCCTGAGGTAAAAGTTAGTGCGCGCTTTTCAAATCTACAATTTAATTCGTATACAGGGTGTAACTGATTAATATAAAATATTAATTTGATCAAGCAAATTAGTACTGGTAAGGAAAAAATGCTGTTTTACCATAGAAAACAAATTTTATGGAAATGTTTCATTAATTTGGAGATTCAGATTTTTTTGTAAATAATCTCAGAATACAAGAATTCTAGAAAATCGGAAAGGACAATCTATCGGCAATAATATTGTAAGTTAAATGATTTGTCTCTAATGTGGAAAAAAAATGAGTGTTTCACAGTCTTTCTAATTTCGTAGACATGAAACAGGAGCTACTGTAGACGCTTGTGGTCTGTTTTGTAGCTTGTGTATTACGTAGTATGCCTCCCCTCTGATGGACGAGAAGTGACACAGTACTTCCCATTTAGGTTTAAGGTTGAAAAGGAGATTTTGGGATTCTGAGAGTGAGAGTGCTCTAAGTGAAATGAGACCCTGCTGACATTTGATTCTCTTTGTTACACCCTGTATATGAAGGTATAACCTAAAATAAACGCTCTTATTTCTTCTTTACTTTTCCATTGCATTTAACTCTTTTCCCGCGTAAACCTATGTCCTTACCGTGTAAACGCCAATGATGGAAATAGTGGTGTAAATGCTCCATTATCCAATAAAAATGGTTTTTTTATTCATCATCATCATAGGGTGGCGTCATCGTGAACGATGGTATCCAGACAGTAGAGGAATGACTTAGCACTTCTACCACAGTCTTTACAAGGAGGCTAATAATTGACATGGGTCCCCAGAACCAAGCCAATGCTGGTCTACTCCCTGTTTATAGTACCTTTGTTAATTATTTCTGGACAAATAATGTTGTTATTATAATAAGGTGATGTACGAATGTTGTTGGTAAAATATACTTCACTTATTTTTTAAGCAACCATTGTAAACCGTTCAAAAATTTGAATTGTTAAAAATAAAATACAAATAAAATACAAATTTAAACTACCCATTGACAATGCTTCAAAAAATAATTTGTATGGAATTGGTGTGGGATAATCAGGGTAGAAGTCGTTCAGCTTTAAAAACAATACTCTAATGCAACGCTTTTGGACTTCTTCTTTAATGTTTGTAAAAAAATGTTGTTTAGGCGTCCATGTTATTGCAGCACACTCGAGCTTACTCCTCAGGAGGCCTGTGTATAGACTGTATAGTGTATATTCTGTATAGTGTTATGCTGGTGTTGCAATCATTGAAGTATTTTGAGTGTCTCCTTTTGATTTTCTTTTCAACATAATCATCGTCTCTTCAATCAACATGTCCGTACCATTTCAATCTTCTCTCTTGTAATTTTTTGGAAACTTCTGTTACATTAATTTGATTTCTGATTACCTCATTTATTATACCTGTGGTTCTATTAGGACCCGGTTCTATACCTGGATTGATTCTGTATCTACTTGTCTCATATTCCTGGGTCTTTTAGGACCCGGTTGGCATACCTGGGTTGATTCTGTGTCCACTTGTCTCATAACACTGGGTCTTGTAGGACCCGGTTGGCATACCTGGGTTAGTTCTACATCCACTTCACACTTGTCTCTCTATTCTTTTTTCCAGTGTTTTTACAACTCTCTTTCAGATCTCTACACTTGCTATTCCATTCTCTTGTTAGTCTTTCTATAATCTTTTGGGATCTTAGAGTCTATTAGGACCCAATTACCATTCCTGGGTTTGTTCTGTATGAACTTGTCTCATAACCCTGGGTCTTTCAGGACCCAATTGGCATACCTGGGTTAGTTCTGTATCCACTTCACTTGTCCGTATATTATTTCATCCAGGACATCCAGTGTTTCTACAACTCTCTAAGCTAACTAGAACTAAGCTCTCTACCTACAGTAAGCCAGAGTCAGTGCTATTCCATTCTCCGAGGTTCTCATTCCATTCCCTCTCTCTGTTTTTCATCAGTCTCTCTTTCTCTTTTCTGTTTCGTATCCGAACGTAAGAGAGAGAGAGAGAGAGAGAGATAGAGTGAGATACCTATTCATTAGAAGTATTAGAAGTTAGTCAGGTTAGATTGTTAGAATTCTAGCGTATAGGGAGTCGGGAGTACTGTGTTGTGTGTTTCACGATTTTCAGTACCTAGTTCTTCAGTTTCATCAATTCTCTCCATTGTTATGAGTTCGCTATTGTGATAGTGTTTGAAAATATTGTTCAGTTCAGTTTATTGTTTTTCACTCTTTTTTCAGTCTACGCTTTTTTCCTTTCAGATATTGTTTAGAACGCTCCCTGTCCGGATGGTACCAGTTGGGGAAAAATTCACAATTTCACGAGCGAATTTTCCGCGAAGAATTTTCCATTTAATTTTGGTTTTGTTTAATTAAATTGATGTGAATTTAGTTGAGTTTGGAAACTGATTAATTTTTGTTTTTAGGTAGATAAATAAGCAGCTTTAAGTTTATCGCTTTCTAATAGAAAACAAATTGTAGATTTTTTTAAAATAATTGTTTTAAAATTCGAAATTGATTCTTTAAAATACATTAGTTTTAAAATATTTGCCTAGATAACATAATTAAAAAATAATTTGAATTAAATATAAAATAATACAACAATTAAAGAATTATTATTTACAATAAAATTTCTAGTTGAAGAATTTATTTTTATTTGAAAGTTTCTCTGCAAATATCTACCGAATTTGTTCTAAATAACTCGATTTTGATTTTAAATGCTATTTGAAGTGTTCGTGTGTTAATTAAAAAAATAAAAATAAAGATTTTTAAGTGTGAATGGTGCAAGAGTTATCTTATCAGAAAAAAATTGTTTTTCATCTGTAATTTCATCTCAGTTGAATGATAAGAATTATTCATCAAATTATTTGATCTGAAATATTTAAAGTTATTAAAAAAAATGTTAATCATCTAAATCAATTAAGTAATACGTTTCAAAATGCTAACATATTAATTTTCAACCTAAAATATATAAATATTCGCGCCGATTCCAGCGATTTTCAAAATGGATGCCACCAGTGCCGGTCGAGAAGAAAATGGCGGGAAGGAGTTGTTTAAACAGAAAACGTTTAAATCTCTCCGAAACAATATCAACAAACTGCTCTGGAGGAGAAAATCGGTCACAATCACCCAGTATGACTCAACGTACAAGGTGTCCTATCTGGGAAATGTGCTATGTGGCTGGACTAAAGGTAAGAGAGGAGGAACGCGCTTTTTATCTACCCTGTATATTATTTTTTCAATTTTGTTTTTAGTAAAAGTTTCCTGCTATAAATAAACTTATGTATCAGTACATGTTTCCATGTTTATTTTTCCATTTTTTTTTTTTTTTTTTTTTTTTTTAATATTTACTATTTTATTCGGCTATAAATAAACGTATGTAGGTATCAGTACATGTTTCGATGTTATTATTCATTGGCTAAACTCTAAATACGTATTTGTACATGTAGAAAATTCTATGCATTCGCACTAAGTAATTATTATTATTGTTATATTATGCTTTATTAGGTAAGACAAAATACAGTACAATACCACGAAATTATAAATAAAAAATAAATATATTGAACAAAGAAACAAGAACAAAAATGAGAAAAAAGCTGTTTATTGCCTGTGGCAATCTCTTCCCCCAACCCCAACCCTTGGATTCAAACACACGAAGTCCAATCCCTTCAGTAGCTGAATTTGGATTGAAGAGAATCCTACCACTTTAAATAATTTGTTTAAAACGAAAAAAAACAACAATATACCAAACCAGAGCTCTGAACACATGATCACCTATAAATGTTTACTATCTACTTAAGTTAGTAGATAGTAATAATAACCCTTGACCGGATTCGCTTGAATCCTGTAGGTAAACATATTTACATTAGTGTCTTTTGAAGCATACTAAATACATCCTGTGCATTAGCTGCACTTAACTGACTTAACATAAGTGAGAGGGTTAATGTCCTCTTTTTGAAGCCTCTGATAACTTGTTAACGGTGTGAGTCTTTGAGAACAAGCACTTGCAATGTACTGTTCACAAGTAATAATAATAATAATAATAATAATAACTCTTTATTGACAAGAATGATATTGACAAAGGGCGTGATTATTGCCAGAGGCAATCTCTGCCATCAAACCCATAATAGACTTAATTTCAATACATAGTATAGTAGACTTGATTTCAAAACTTATCCACTCTTACGAATTGTAAAACTTGTGACATAATATTTTGTAGGCTTTATTCTATAATTTAAAAACGAAAGCAATTCAAACGTTATGGTTTCGACTGCTCCTTGAATGGCACCTGGGTCCTATATTACATTTGAAAATTTTAGAAGTCAGTCCTGTGCCTTTTGCCAGAATTCCAACTTCATGTAGGTTTAAGGAAAAAGCCAAGTGAAAGATGAATACGATGTAGTAAGTATTTCTTTTTACTTTCCTTGTCCTAATAAAGAAAGGAAAGTAGGTAATAGAATCAGCCAATTTTTTATTTTTTTTAAGATGAGTGTTTCACAGCCTTTTATATTTCGTAGCCATGAAACAGGAGCTACTGTAGACGCTTGTGTTTTGTGTTTGTGTTGTAGCCTGCCCATCCCGTAGTATGCCACCCCTATGATGGGCGAGAAGTGACACAATACTTCCCATTGAGGTACTGGGTCAACACGAGCGCACCAAATGTAACCAAGCAACCAAACAAATGTAACCAAGTTTTGAATATTAAATTTTGTCGGCGCGGGGGATCGAACCTGAGACCTTCCGCATGGCAAGCGAGTGCTCAACCACTGAGCTATTCGTGCGCTCTTAATTTCTTTAGGCTGATAAGAAATGTAAAAGAAGAGACATGAATAACCTATCCCACACCCCACACCTGTTTACAGCCCCTCTTCACCAAGATGTTTCTTACACAAGGCGCCGGACGTAGCTTAACCCAATAATTTCTAATTGGGGTTTCTGTCCAGACTTCTTAGAAACGTCGCGTCGGATGGTTCTCAAACTTTTAAAGAGTGACCTGACCACAAAATTTTCCAAATCCAAAATAAACCTGTGAGTCACATGTCCCATGACATCAAATTCCAAAGCCTTTCTTTTTTATTTCTTCTTTTAAAAAAAATCTCTAATACGTTCGAAATAGAAACCTTCGAAAGTTGGTTCCCAACATTTTTTTTTTTTTCTTTTTTTAACCCTTTGACGCCGAGCGTGTTGTTTTCGACACAGGTACTTTGACATTCAATAATTATTCACTAGAATACAGTATCATTATCGTTTCAGTGTGAAACAGTTCCTTGACTTCTTATCTTCAAATCTATCCAGCGCGATTTTTGAATTGTTTTGTTTACATTTCTAAATTTTCATTTGTTGCTGAGATTTCGAGAGTGCATCATCGCATGGAGTTTTGCCGACTTTGGCAAGTTATTTCTTGTGTTTCCTGGTCGATTATTTTACGATGAAAAAATGAAAAAATTAATAGAGGTAGCTAATATGCTTATTAACATATAGTTTTAAAGAAAATTGTAATAATTTTCTACATTCTTGTTCCTTTAAAGCCCGGTGTGTCGTTTTCGACACGGATTCATAACTTTTTACCGGTAAAAGCTAGAAAGCTGAAACCAACGCCAAAAGTCTTAGAAAACCATCAGGATGAAAGAAAAGTTGGTTGCTATTTTTTTCCCCCGGCCAAATTAATTCCGGCGTCAAAGGGTTAATTGAAGCCGGTTTTTAAATCCTAGCCAAAAAGTTTAAATTTGGGACTGGGGTTCCAGTTTTTCCACCGGTTTCACAAAAGTTTTGAATAGCAGTTGTTTCATGACCACGAAATAAAAATTGGTCCCAAG